>CM074301.1:16947500-16950000 GCA_037194245.1 Opsariichthys bidens | reverse complement strand
TCAAAAGTGTGGGAACACTTTAAACAGAGGCCGGATAAAACGCTCCTTCGTTCCCTTTGCAGAACCGACACGGCGTTCCACCTGTGGAATCGGATCTCTTCCGAATTTTTGCGTGCGCGAGATCATATTTTGAGCAAAAGGGCATTTCACACGCGCGTGAACCGAGTCGAGGACAAAATCTTCGTCTCGCAAATAAGAAAATATTTGTAGCGAACGAAAATCAGTTTTGCGTTTCAAAGAAGTTTATTTGGATGTGCGCGGACGATCTGTTTCGCGCGCTCGAGGTTTGAGTCGCTCCTGATTCCCGCCCCGCGCACCTGCTCGACACAAACCAGCGATACAATGTGCCAAAATTCCAGCCAATCAGAATTTAGCAGCCTCGTCTCCCTTGACAACCAATCACAAGACTCGCTGCATCACAGACGGAGCGAGAGGAAAAACACACGGCTCAGGAGACGTTTGTTCAACGGCTTGAACACCATCAAAGTTCCTTTAAGACTGTAGAATATATAAAATAATAATAATCGTTAGATCAGTCCACTGGAAAAAAAATAAAAATAATAATCATTAGATTAGTCGACAATAATAAAAAAAAAATAATCGTTAGATTAGTCGACAGAATTTAAAAAAAAATAAATTATAAACGTTAGATTAGCCGACAAGGGGAAAGAAAAAAAGAAAAATAAATAAATAATCGTTAGATTAGTCGACAGAATTTTTTTTTTAAAATAAATAAAAATAATAATCGTTAGATTAGCCGACAGAAAAAAAAATGATATATATAAAATAATAATAATCATCAGATTAGTCAACAGAAAGGGGGGGGGGAATCGTTAGATTTGTCCACAGGAAAAAATAAATAAATAACGAAAATAAAATAATAATAATCGTTAGATTAGTCGACAAGGGGAAAAAAATAATCGTTAGATTAGTCGACAGAAAAATAAATAAATAAATAAATAATCGTTAGATTAGTCGACAGAAAAATAAATAAATAAATAATGGTTAGATTAGTCGACAGAAAAATAAATAAATAAATAAATAATGGTTAGATTAGTCGACAGAAAAATAAATAAATAAATAAATAAATAATGGTTAGATTAGTCGACAGAAAAATAAATAAATAAATAAATAAATAATGGTTAGATTAGTCGACAGAAAAATAAATAAATAAATAAATAATGGTTAGATTAGCCGACAGAAAGAATAAGCGTTAGTTGCAGCGCTGCCGTCACTCTGGCGGTTCGGTTCTGCTGAAACACACACTGACGCTCCTCATTTCCTGTTCCATCAGTCCGCGCACAGAAGACACCTCCTTCCACTTCGACGGCAGCGGATTCTCGGTGGTGGAGAAGTCTCTTCGCTCCATGTCCACCAGCGTCGTCATGTTCTTCAAAACTCTGTCTCCCAACGGCCTTCTGCTGTATCTGGCCTCCAACGGCACGGTACGTCCCCGCCGGCGCTCGCCGATCCCGCCGATCCCGCAGATCCTCACGCGTGTTTCTGTTCTTCCAGAGAGACTTTCTGTCCATCGAGCTGGTGGAAGGAAAGGTTCACCTGACCTTTGAACTGGGCTCCGGTCCGCTCACCATGACCTCTAGCCGGACGTACAACACCGGCACTTGGTACAGAATCGCCCTGCAGAGGAACAAGCGCAAAGGTGCGTTTTTATTCCCGATTCTTATTGGCCGCTCGTCGAAGTGCTGGCCAACACGACATCTGTTTGTCCGCAGGTCATTTATCGGTGATGACCGCTGATAACCCGTCCGAGAGAGAGGTCATGGAGGCGGAGTCGCCGGGTTCGGCCTCTGACCTCAATCGCTCCGACCTCGACCCCATTTACATCGGTGGATTACCAGCCTCTCGACCAATCAGGTGAGACTAGCCTCTGACGGCTTTGATTAAATGCTTCCTTTTGTGTCTCTAAATGCGTCTCTCTGTCGAATGTCTGCAGGAGGCAGGTCGTCGCTCGCTCTTTCGTCGGCTGCATGAAGAACGTTGAAATCGCGCGCACGAACTTCGACCTGCTCAGAGAGGCGTATGGAGTGAAGAAAGGCTGCGTCCTCAAGGTACAGATCACCACTGAAAAAACATCTCGTCGCTTACATATTTTATAGACTTTTTTTATTTGAAAAAAAAGCTAAAATTTAATTGAAAATGCAAAAATATTTAAAAAAATAGTTTAAATATTTTAAAAAGCACAGTGTTTTTTTTTCATCCCCCTTTTGTTTTTTATGACACACTGAAATAATACGAAATAAAATGATAGAAAAATATCCAAATAAAAAATGTATTAAAATAATAATAATTATTACTATGTTATATTAGTATTCATTTATATTTATTATGACCAAAGATTCTCTTAATTGTTATTTTCTTTGACTACAGCTTTTCTTTTTTCTTATCTGAAACTGTCATTCTTAAAATATTGTGATCAATAGAAAATGTTCTGACTATAATAAATGTATATTCATATTTAAAATATATTGTATATATATAT
>CM074301.1:16917500-16942500 GCA_037194245.1 Opsariichthys bidens | reverse complement strand
TATATATATATATATATTAAGATGTATAAACATTTTATTAAAATATATGATGTTTATATATTTTAATATTTATAAATATATATATATATATATATATATATGATAAATAATATATAAAATTATAAAACTAAATGGCATAAAATATATGCATTATGTAATATAAAATATTCCAAATGAAATATTTCATGCCCAACACAGGATGAACTTTGGACACTAGTGTCCAGGAGTGATTTCTGGAGGGGATTATTTGTTTTTAATGACCTCAAATTCGATGAAACCATTAAAATATATTTAAAAAAATATCAAATATTTTCCTCATGAGGGAAGAACAAACGCTAAACTTGGTGAAGGTGTGAAAATTATCACAGATACAGGTTTTTATTATACTATGCAAAAAGAAAATGGACAGAAAAACAGGAAACATTGACCGCAACTAATATGTCACTGGTTCTCTTTTGTTTTCGCATGTGTTCATAATTTCCCGTGTTTCGCTGCATTAGTATCACAAATAAAAACGACTTTGCTCTCAACGACTACAAAATCTGCAGTGATATTTGAATAAAGGATGAGGATGTCCACTTGAACGTGTGACGTCTGTGTGTTTTAAGTGGTCACATGACATGAGTGGACAGTGACGTGTGATTGTGTTTGTCGTCTCAGTTTCGCGGTCAAGCTGTCGGTGCGGACGTTCGCGCGCAGCGGCCTTCTGTTCTACATGGCCAACGCCAACCAGCAGGATTACGCCGTTCTGCAGCTGCAGGCCGGCCGTCTGCTGCTGTCATGTGACCTGGGCAAAGGGCCGGCCAGCGCCGCGCTGCCCGCCGCCATCAGTGACGGCCTGTGGCACACGGTGAGTTCTGACCCGACGAGATGTCCAATAACTCCACGTTTTAAACATCTTCTATAATGTGTGATGTGTGTGCAGGTGAAGGCCGAGTTCGGAAAGAAGTCTGTGATGGTCAGCGTGGACGGGAGCGACTCGGACCGCGTCGCCACCAAAGGACACACACTAGACGTGGAGGGGAAGCTGTACCTCGGCGGACTTCCTGCCACATATACAGCCAAGAGAATCGGAAATGTAACGGACGTTTTTCCCCTTCAAAAGCAGCTGGGAGTGTTTTGGCGTGACGTTGAGCTGAGGTCTGTGTGCTCTTCATCAGGTGACCCACAGTCTGGCGGCGTGTCTGCGGGACGTGACGCTCAGCGGCGTCCCCATGAACCTCAGCGCTCCGCTGCGGGCTGACGGGACCGGCTCCTGCTTCAGCCGCGCTCAGGACGGCACCTTCTTCGACGGCGGCGGATACGCCGCGTTCGGTGAGCGCCGCTCGTCTTCATCACGTCTCTCCGCTTCATCCAGAAAACAGAGCTAACGTGCAGAGCTTCACACACGCTTACAGAAGTCAGCGTTACGAGATTAAAAACTCTAAATTATGACGTGCAAAGTCCTTTTTCATTTGTCATAATCATGACTTTTTATTTCATAATTATGACTTGGAGTAATTTTTGTCGTCACTTTTTTGTAATACAGTAGAAATTATGACATAAAAGACAAAATTATGACAAAAGTCATTGAGACAAAGTCATAAGACTTTTGTCATAATTTCTACTTTTTGTCACTATTCTACTCTTTCAACTCTGCAGTTTTTTTTCCGCATAATTTACTTCTCATCATTTTGTCTTTTGACACAAATTTTTTTTTGATCATAATTGAGTTCGTACATCACTTTTGACATCATACATGATTTTATCATTTCAACTTTTTGCCATTATTTCAATTTTGACTTTTTGTGATCATTTTCTTTTGTGTCATAAATATTATTTTTTTTAATCAAAATTGAGTGAGAATGTCAAATATTTTCAACTTTTTGCCATTTTCAACTGTGAATTTTGACTTTAATTTTGATCATTTTGTGTCAATTATGATTTTTTTGATCATAATTGAGTTCGTACATCACTTTTGACATCATAATTGATTTTATATTTTCAACTTTTTGCCATTTTCAACTGTGAATTTTGACTTTAATTTTGATCATTTTGTCGTTTGCGTCAATTAGTTAGTCGCTTTTGACATCATTCTTTTCACTTTTTGCGTCATGCATGATTTTAGAATTTCAACTTCTTGCCATTATTTCAATTTGGACTTTTCGTGATCATTTTCTTTTGTGTCATAATTATTATTTTTTTTTAATCAAAATTGAGTTAGAATGTCAGATATTGTCAACTTTTTGCCATTTTCAACTGTGAATTTTGACTTTAATTTTGTGTCAATTATGATTTTTTTGATCATAATTGAGTTCGTACATCACTTTTGACATCATACATGATTTTATCATTTCAACTTTGACATTTTTTGTCATCATTTTCTTTTGTGTCATTAAATCATTTCGACGGTTCGTCATAACTTCTCATCTTGTCATTGACTTTTTTCCTCATAATTTCAGCGTGTTTTTCCGTCAGTATTTTGAGTTGTGTAAATGTCCACTCTGTCCCTGCAGTGAAGGAGGGTTACAACGTGGGCTCGGACGTGACGGTGAGTCTGGACTTCCGCTCCACGGCGCCGGACGGGGTTCTGCTGGGAATCAGCAGCACGAAGGTGGACGCCATCGGCCTGGAGCTGCTGAACGGACAGGTCAGTACCGTTCGATCTCCGCCGGCTCCGCGGCACGGCGGCCGTCACTGACGCTCTCGACCCGTCGCAGGTGGTGTTCAGCGTCAACAACGGCGCGGGCCGGATCGCGGCGAGCAGCAGGAGCGGCGTGTCCATGTGCGACGGCCGCTGGCGCACCCTGGTGGCCAAGAAGCAGAAGCACAGCTTGAGTCTGACGGTCGACGGCGTGACGGTGACCGCGGAGAACCCGTACCCGTCCTCCACCTCCGCCGAGACCAAAAACCCCATCTATGTGGGCGGACATCCAGGTGCGGCGCTTCGACCGGCTGCGACTGTGAGGTCAGTCGTGCGGTTCTGCCGAAGTTAATCACGTGTTTGTTTGTCTCACAGCTGACGTGAAGCAGAACTGCCTCGGCACCAGAGAGCCGTTCCGCGGCTGCATGCGGAACCTGCGGGTGTTCAAGGGTCCCGTCACGGACGTCCTGGACTTCAGCGGCGCGTTCGCGCACCCGCACGTCTTTCCTCACTCCTGCCCGGCCAGCGCCGCGTGAAACCTCCGAGGAGACGCTCCGATGGCGTTCTGCCTTTTAAACCTTCTTCTAACTTCACAGAAATGAATCATTACATTCTTGATAATCGTAGAGAGTTTGTGAACTTTAAACAAGTTTGATGCATTAGTCAATGTTGAGATTTGATTCTTGTTATTAAAGTGCAACTCGTTTCCAACTCGAGTGTGTTTGTTGTTTTACGGATGACGAAACTCCCGCCTCTCCAACATTCCTGCACTATCCGGAACATTCCAGAGCGCTGAGAGAGAGAAACGCATTCAGACAAAAGCTCTTACACAACTCTGAGGTTTCATGTGTTTTAATTGGATCAGTTTCATCATTGACCCGTCGCTTCAGCCACACACTCCAGCTTGACCAGTCAAACTTCAGGACGTGTTTAACATCCGACACGAAATACGGCGACGTGTCCTGCTTCATAATACTCAGTGGGACCTCGTGTTTGGCCGACGCGCGTTTAAAAAGTTGGTGAAACGAGGCTTCGCTGTAAAACGGTCAATATGATCAAACGCTTCACGAGCTTCGCAAACCAAATGATTCGCACCAGAACACAAACTCAGTTGGCAACATGTTATAAAAATCAAATAAAAAAAACATCAACATTGCATTACGTCATACATAAAAAATAGCTTTCAGGTGAAAAAACGAACACATTCAGAGCATTTAAGAGAACAAAGATGTGTTATTGGCTGACACTGTCCAGTCCTGGTCAGGGTTCAAAGGTCCTTCTGCTGTCTTCCTGTGTCACTTTGTTTCTGCAGTCCTTCATCGATCCACTTAACGTTTGATGACGTTGGCATTAATGTTCATCCGGTTTAATTCGAGCTCATATTTCAAACCAAAATCAAAAGGCAAAATTAGGACAATTACATTCTTGTAAGGTATTCTTAATAGCGATTCTCATTATTGTAACAGTATTTTTACAGTAAATACAATGTATTAATTAAAGGCACTACAACGACAATTTAAACATCCCATTTTAGTCATCGATCAACAATGAGAATTGACTTTTTTTCGTTCGAGAAAATAACGTCAAAGCGGTTCTGGGGAAAGTTCACCCCAAAATTAAAAATGTCAGTCATGAATTCAGACACAGATGAAGATGTTTCTGATCCACACTCCACAAGCTCCAGAAAGGAAGTAAAGTCACGTGACGCAGCGGATCAATACTTTCTGTGCGCAAAAACAACTTTCTGCGTCGTTCCGTTACGCTATTTTCGTCGCGGCGCTTCCGTGTTCACGTCGGGATTGGCCGACTCCTGGTCACATGATCCGTGATACTGACGCGGGAGCCGGCCAATCCTGAGCCGGCGTTAGGACGTGAACACGGAAGAGGCGCGCGGAACTGCGTACGAGACGAGCTTGTTGAATAAAGTTGTTTTCGCGCACAGAAAGTATTGATCCGCTGCGTCACGTGACTGTTTTCACCATGTCTTTACTTCCTTTCTGGAGCTTGAAAGTGTGGATTATATTACTAGAGTCATGAACCTCATCAGAAACATCTTCATCTGTGTGCTGAAGAGGAACTCATGACAGTGTTTTGGCCGAACACTTGAATTGAGTTGATTGTGGGCTGAATATGAGCCGCTCAGATTCAGGGTTTGTAGTGTTTCAGTTCTCATGGCTTCACATGCAGCGGATATAAACCATACAAAATTATCATACAGCAGGATAAATTAGTGCTATAAATACTTTATGTACATGCTCTTTTTTACACTCGCTAGTGGTATGATGAAACATGCTTCCACACACACACACACACACACACACACACGGCTTCTGACCGCGACGGTCACACAGTTTTGGCACCAAGCAAACTCAATGACCAGCATTGAAGCGCGCCACAAAGGTCAGCGTTTGACCCCTGACCTCCGTCGGGCCTCAGAAGCAGCTGACGGTTTCCGCGGTGAACACACGCGTGTCTCAGGTCAGCCGCGACTTTACGACCCATTCGCAGTGAGGGTTCGCGCGGTAAACGTCCAGTAAGTGTGCGTCTGGATCCAGGCAGCGCTCGCCTGCAGAGAACCGACCGTTAATGCACGGGTAGAACATTTATATTGCCAGCGGATGATGTTTAACTCACCGATGTTTCCTCCCACCTCGAACAGGAACTGTCTCTGGCGTCGACTGGCGCTGCGCGGCCCGCGCCTGCAATCGGACAGCGATGGGTTAGAATGGGTGGGTTCGGTCATGTGACCGGTGCGTTGAAGTCGTTCACTAACCCGTTCTCGATGTCGAAGCGCGCCATGACGTCTCTGGCCTTCATGTCGCCGTTCAGCTGAATCGCCATGGAAACCTTGGCGTGAAGCGGCGCGTGAACTCTGATGACGCCCTCGCGGAGGTCCGTGATCTGAGGAACAGAGACTTCTATTAGTACTGTTGATATTTTTGCGCAAGTAGGTGGCGCCAAATGACATCTTTTTGAGTTCAGAAAAATTCACTAAAAAACAATTAGGAACTAAACAAGGTGTTGAAGTGATTTTAATTATTATTATATATTATATATATATATATAATATTGTTTATATTTCTCTCTACCGATTTTTTAAACTATTATCTAGTTATTACCGCCATAAAAGGTTTAACTGTCGTTGCCGCGCTGCATTTCAAATCAGCGCTGACGCCCATCACGTGACACGCGCGTGGATGTTCCTCAAGCGATTTCGTCGTATTATTTGATTAATTTATGACTGGACCTGGAGATTAAAACCCTCAACAGACGAAGGTAAACGCACACGCTTTCTTTCACGATGTTATACTCAATAATACCACAATGCTTTTTCTTAAACGGTCCACGCCGTCTAAAGTTCAAATGAATGAGTAACGGATCCGCGGCGCATTTGAATCTGTGGCGGGAAAACGTAGAAACCAGATTCTTATATCGGCTGATGGATGTGATTTGGATTCCACTGGACTACATGCAAACGTGAGGCGTTCTAAAACCGCGACGCTCCAGTTCAAATATGTTCGATAACGTTTAAAACAAGTAAAAGTAACATTAGTAAACATATAAGATGCCAATAATGAATGGCACGTTCGAGCGCGTCCGCCATCTTGGAACGGTCAACATTTCAGACGCCTTCTGAAATTTCATTTCAATTTCATTTTCATCTTGAGATCAAATATTTAAAGTCCCTCTGACATTTGAATTTACAGCGTGTTATTTTAGCGTCATTTAGATTCTATGCTCGTTTTTATAAATATTTTGAATTAGTTTTTATATTTTCCATTTTTTTTAATTGTGTTTTGTGACAGTATTTGTCATTTTTATTAGCGTTTTTAATGTCTATATAGTTTTTTGTCATTTTATTTCAATATTTTTTTAGTACTTTTTTAGTATAAAATCTAAATGTTGTCTAATATTTTATTTCAAATGCTTTTTTTTTTTTAAATTGTTTTAGTTGGCTATAACAACAACAACCCTGGTTCACGATTCTCCCATATCTATTAACGTTTAAATCCAAATTCAATCCCATGAGCCCTCACTTCGCTGCGGTCCCGGTCCTTCTCCGCGTTCCATCTCTTCAGAAGTCTGCGTTTGCTTTTCTCTGAAGTCGGCGTTTTCTTGCCCGTGGCGGCCTCGTTCATTTTTCTAACTTGTGAGATCAGGAAACACGGGACCTGCGGATGCGAATAACAGGGAAAACGGCGACTTTGACGATCTGTGCATTTTATCACCTCGTTAATATTCATGAGCTCATTTCTGATGTCATGCGGTGCGGATGCTCACGGTCCACAGCAGGTCCTGATGGGTGATGAGGAGACGCACGAGCTGGGCGGCGGCGACGGCGCCCTGCATCTCCTCCTGTTTGGCGTTCTTCCCGCGGAAGGTGAAGAGATTGGGCGCTACGATCATGGAGACGTTCCACAGACTCATGCGGTTCTTGTCCTCGTACGCCACCACCTTTCGCAGGAACTCCAGAAGAGCCTGTGAACAAACGTCACCAGGTTTTATATGACTAGAGAAGAAATTCTAACAAACTCCAAACAGGAAGTTTGACAGGAAACCTTCGCATTTACATGCATGAATTTGACTGCGTCAAAGGTTCATTCCCTGCGTGTGGAACCCGTGACCTTGGCGTGACGCTCTGCTGGGTAAATACGTCAGCCCTGCGCTTTCAGATGATTTCAGCAGGAACGGCATCAGCGCTGAATCTCCACATGAGAATATGGGCACCAAACATGACGTCAAACTCTCTCTCGTGTCTCTGTGTGAGTGTGTGTGTGTGTGTGTGTGGCTCGTCTAACCGGTTCGTCCACTTCACCTGAAAACACCTTCATTTAAATGCTTCACACACACTCATCTCTCTAAACATTCTACTGTTTTTTTGTACACTAACCAACAGAGAACGGTTTAGGATTAAAAAAAAGTAAGCTTATTAGAAATCATACTTCTCAGTTTTTACTTGGTTTTCATGACCCTGAATGCTGTATGAGAGACGTTCGTTCATCTTCAGACACAGATGAAGATGTTTCTGATGAGGTTCATGACTCTAGTAATATAATCCACACTTTCAAGCTCCAGAAAGGAAGTAAAGACATGGTGAAAACAGTCACGTGACGCAGCGGATCAATACTTTCTGTGCGCGAAAACAACTTTAAATGACAGAAATGCCATTGAACAAACCCTTCAAATGAGAGCTAATGATTTGTGCGCAGGATTTGCTTCAGAAGCGTGTGTGAGCGTGAGGAGATGAACAGACCTTCAGCGTGTCTCTGTTGGCTTCAGGAAGCAGCATGACGAGGAGATGCAGAGCCTGGATCTGATGTTTGGGAGATGAGATACCTGACAGACGGACAGAGAGGTGAGTGACGCGACGCTGACCGGTCAATGATGGACGCGAGCGGATGTTCGGACTCACAGTGAGCGGCCGTGAACGCCGGCAGGTGCTGTTGGGTCAGCAGGGGATACGGCAGCTCGCGGATGAACATCTTCAGCAAACCTGCCGCGTCGTTCTGACGCACCTGATCCCAGTCGAAGCGATCCTCGTAGAACTTCAACTCCAGCTCCTGACGCAGGTGCTGTGGAGGACAAACATCACAATGAACAGTCGGGAGCTTCACTGAGGCCGGTGGAATGAAAGCTGGAATCCGTGGGAGAAATCCAGGTCAGATGCTCTACGGATGAGTCACTGAGCCACATGAGTCAGAACAAGCCAACAACGCAAACACCGGCCCAGACCGCGTTCATCTGGATTTACCTTCACTCTGGATGCGGATCCCGGAACCCTGAGGATTCCCTCCGTCTGTAACCCCGTCTGCTCCAGTTTATACAACAACTGAAAACAAACACAAACATCATCACATGACATACGCAAACGCACTCGTGCTGGGCATTAACATGGCTTTCTGAACATTACTATGGTAACACCATGTTTTCTAAGACTTTTACTACAGTAACACCATGTTTTCCGGACTTTTACTACAGTAACACCTTGTTTTCTGGACATTTACTACAGTAACACCTTGTTTTCCAGACTTTTACTACAGTAACACCTTGTTTTCTGGACATTTACTACAGTAACACCTTGTTTTCTGGACATTTACTACAGTAACACCATGTTTTCCAGACTTTTACTACAGTAACACCATGTTTTCCTGACTTTTACTACAGTAACACCATGTTTTCCTGACTTTTACTACAGTAACACCATGTTTTCCTGACTTTTACTACAGTAACACCTTGTTTTCTGGACATTTACTACAGTAAGACCTTGTTTTCTGGACTTTTACTACAGTAACACCATGTTTTCCTGACTGTTACTACAGTAACACCTTGTTTTCCAGAACTTTACTACAGTAACATCTTGTTTTCCAGACTTTTACTACAGTAACACCGTGTTTTCCTGACTTTTACTACAGTAACACCATGTTTTCCAGACTTTTACTACAGTAACACCTTGTTTTCCAGAACTTTACTACAGTAACATCTTGTTTTCCAGACTTTTACTACAGTAACACCGTGTTTTCCTGACTTTTACTACAGTAACACCATGTTTTCCAGACTTTTACTACAGTAACACCATGTTTTCCAGACTTTTACTACAGTAACA
The DNA here is from genome assembly GCA_037194245.1 of Opsariichthys bidens. Lineage (NCBI taxonomy): Eukaryota > Metazoa > Chordata > Actinopteri > Cypriniformes > Xenocyprididae > Opsariichthys > Opsariichthys bidens. The sequence continues at coordinate 16,933,273 of CM074301.1, read as the reverse complement.
CCTTGTTTTCTGGACATTTACTACAGTAACACCTTGTTTTCTGGACATTTACTACAGTAACACCTTGTTTTCTGGACATTTACTACAGTAACAACATATTTTCTGGACTTTTACTACAGTAACACCTTGTTTTCTGGACATTTACAACAGTAACACCTTGTTTTCCAGAACTTTACTACAGTAACATCTTGTTTTCCAGACTTTTACTACAGTAACACCATGTTTTCCAGACTTTTACTACAGTAACAACATATTTTCTGGACTTTTACTACAGTAACACCTTGTTTTCTGGACATTTACTACAGTAACACCATGTTTTCCAGACTTTTACTACAGTAACACCTTGTTTTCTGGACATTTACTACAGTAACACCTTGTTTTCCAGACCTTTACTACAGTAACACCATGTTTTCCAGACTTTTACTATAGTAACACCATGTTTTCCAGACTTTTACTACAGTAACACCTTGTTTTCTGGACATTTACTACAGTAACACCTTGTTTTCTGGACATTTACTACAGTAACACCTTGTTTTCTGGACATTTACTACAGTAACACCATGTTTTCCAGACTTTTACTATAGTAACACCATGTTTTCCAGACTTTTACTACAGTAACACCATGTTTTCCTGACCTTTACTACAGTAACACCATGTTTTCCAGACTTTTACTACAGTAACACCATGTTTTCCAGACTTTTACTACAGTAACAACATATTTTCTGGACTTTTACTACAGTAACACCTTGTTTTCTGGACATTTACTACAGTAACACCATGTTTTCCAGACTTTTACTACAGTAACACCTTGTTTTCCAGACCTTTACTACAGTAACACCATGTTTTCCAGACTTTTACTACAGTAACACCTTGTTTTCTGGACATTTACTACAGTAACACCTTGTTTTCTGGACATTTACTACAGTAACACCTTGTTTTCCAGACCTTTACTACAGTAACACCATGTTTTCCAGACTTTTACTACAGTAACACCTTGTTTTCTGGACATTTACTACAGTAACACCTTGTTTTCTGGACTTTTACTACAGTAACAACATATTTTCTGGACTTTTACTACAGTAACACCTTGTTTTCCAGACCTTTACTACAGTAACACCATGTTTTCCTGACTTTTACTACAGTAACACCATGTTTTCCAGACTTTTACTACAGTAACACCATGTTTTCCAGACCTTTACTACAGTAACACCATGTTTTCCAGACTTTTACTACAGTAACACCATGTTTTCCAGACTTTTACTACAGTAACACCATGTTTTCCAGACTTTTACTACAGTAACAACATATTTTCTGGACTTTTACTACAGTAACACCTTGTTTTCCAGAACTTTACTACAGTAACACCTTGTTTTCCAGACTTTTACTACAGTAACACCTTGTTTTCCAGACTTTTACTACAGTAACACCTTGTTTTCCTGACTTTTACTACAGTAACGACACATTTTCCAGACCTTTACTACGGAAACGCCGTGTTTTGTAGGCATGTACCGTGGTAAGAGCGCTCTAGTTTACAGCAGTGTGGAGGAGCATGTGAACCGTGTTGGTGTGCTGTTGTTTTCTGAGATTCAGACACACACAGAGTCTTTATCAGTCACTGATAAGCGCGTCAGAGAGTCCAGGACACCAGCTGGGGGTCTCCAGCCGTATCTCCCCGTCAGGTCTCGAGTTACCCGACACAAACACTGACGGTGCCGCGATGCAGGACGTGAGCAGATTCAGCGCGGAGCGTTCATTAAAGCATCTATTTTAATCCCCGTCTCTGTGTTTCCTCAGTAAATCTCAAGCGCCTGAAGCGGCTTCCAGTGAAACAATGAACGGCCTCGCTTAAAAACAGAAACATGGAGGTCAAGACAGCCGTGTAAAACAAACCAGAGCCCTTCTGGCCACCGCCTTTGTTTTTTGGAAAAGCGAGAGGAGCGTGGGCCGGCAGGTCAGGATCATGCGAGATAGCGAGTCACAGATCCGTCCAAGGATGCGGGAGGGACGAGTATCCGAACCCCTAGAAGTGCTGACCGGGAACTTTCCGCTCACATTCTCCATCACAACATTCCAGTGATTCAGCTTCGTTTATGACAACCGAAGAAGGAAAGAAGAGCCACGTACCTTCCTGAAGACCAGAGGAACTCTGGAGCCGGGGTATTTCTTCTGGTCGTTCTCCAGCAGAGTGGCCAGAGGAACGCCGAATATCCCGCTGTCTGTGGGAATCAAACGACAACATTAACAGCCGCTTTCGCGTGGTTTCCGAGTCTGGATGTGAGCGAGACGCACCTCGCGCTCGGCTGCGCACCACGCGGTTCCTCTTCATCTCGACGCCCAGGATGTCGTAGAAGGTGCTCAGCTCGATCAGAGAGATGTAGCCGATCTTCCTGATGTCCTCGGACGACAGATCGTTCACTCGCGTCACACCCTGTCTGGGCTTCACGGTCTGAAAACTCTGAAGAGCAGACCACAAACCTCATTAGAGCATCTGATCTGACCTCCGTCCAGTCCAGATGCTTTCAGTAAATCGTGCATTTTTGTTTCAAGCAACAGAGCGGTAAACACGGCGCACTACTGAGACCCGAGAGACGCTTGGACCGTTTCCTCTCCTGGGTTATTTACCTGATCAACACAAGTTTGTGCTCAGTACCAAATTAACACTTTTATTCAAAAGTGACAGCGGACATTCATAACGTTACAAAAGATTCAGTCAAATAAATGCTGTTCTTTTGAACTTTCAAATAATGCTGAGAAATTAAATGTTTGTTGATCATCAAATCATCAGATCAGAATGATTTCTGAAGGATCATGTGACTCTGAAGACTGAAAATTCAGCTTTGATCACTGGATATAAATTATATTTTACTATATATTCACATAGAAAACAGTCATTTTAAATTGTAAAAATATTTCAGATTTTTACTGTATTTTTGATCAAATAAATGCAGCATATCAGAATGATTTCTGAAGGATCATGTGACTCTGGAGACTGCAGTAATGATGCTGAAAATTCAGTTTTCATCACAGGATATAAATTATACTTTACTACATATTCACATAGAAAACAGATATTATAAATTGTAAAAATATTTCACATTTTACTGTATTTTTGATCGAATAAATGCAGCTTTGGTGAGCAGAAAAAAATATAAAATCTTACTGAGCACAAACTTCTGTGCATCTTTAAGCAGCGAGTCTGACACAATGAGTTCATGGGTTTTTAAGTTTGACAGGAAGGAGAAACAACTCAAAAACACCCAGAACAATAACCACAACATCAACTATAAAAGCATCGCCACTTTAAATGCTCGTTAAAGCACGACTGATTCTGATTGGCGGTCAGTGTTTCTACAGTAAACAAAATGATTCTGAAAGTGATTGTGTTATTAGTTGTGGTTTCGGCTATTCTTTTACAATTAGAATGATTTTTAGAACTCTTGTCTTTAATGTTAATGGAGTGAACAGGCCTCAGATCAGATGACAGATCCGACTCACCGGTAAATCCCTGTCGTCTTTACGGATCCTCCTGCAGTCTTGGCATTCGCGGCCTTTCCGGTGAGCTCTCGCTCCTTCTGAATACGGCACATCAAACGACAACACGATGCTCTCCGAACCGCCGCTTGAGCCGTTACTGTCCGCCGGGGGGAAGGCGGGACACGCCGCAGGCTCTGGACGCACAAGACCAGGCTCGTTTAATCACCAAAGTTCGTAATATTTCCACGAGCTCTTAACTAAATCAAAGCCATAAACTCTGGTGCTTCTATAATAACTCCAGCGCCTGCTCTGGCTTGTAATTTCCCGTCATGTCCTGTAAATATTATGCTTGTGATGTTCTTTATTTGTGAATCACTTTGGATAAAAGCATCTGCTAAATGTATAAATCTAAAAACGTTGTCCGACCTTTAGGAGGATTCCACTGGGGCAGTTTGGGAGCGATCTGTCCGTTTGGAGAAATGGGAGGCGTCAGTTCCGACTGTAAGAGAATGCAATGACATCATCATCATCATCATCATCATCATCACACCGACAGAGAAGTGCATGAGGTAAACATACTCCGATAACCCATCATCAATAACTGCAACAGTCCTTTCTACAAAACTTTTTGTCAGTGTAAAGAAAGCAGGTTAGAAAAGGCGTGTGATATTCATCGTTCAGCATGTGTTGGTATATGATGTCCTGCTGGACACTGGGCTTTTGTTGGACTATTTCCGTCCAATGAATCTGTCCTTCATATCCAATCACAGTAAGAGATATTTCAGCTGTCGGAGCAGCTGACCGTGACTCACGACTGATTCACGCTCTCTGTCTGACCGTTTACTGACCACACGTCCTCTAAATCTAACAGAAAGCCCAGGATTTAAAACGACACCATGCATCAATTAATTATTATTAAATGCATGCTTTTATTCAAAGCGGCTCGCGCTGCATTCGCTGGGAATCGAACCCACGACTTTGTCGTTGCGCGCAGCACGATCTACTATCTGAGCTACGGGAATGACGCACCACGAACCATTTGAACACCGGCTGTATTTTATACTCATGAATTTTATAAATGCATGTTATTGTCAACAATTCACCCATGCATGTTTCATTTAAAAAAAAAAAGCTCGTAATTTTTAATGAAAATATATAAAGCTACAAAATCACGATTCTGAATACACAACTAAACAAAAAAAACGTTCATTGCTTCAATCTGTTAAAAATCCAATGACTTCGGTTCTGTCATTTCTGCATGAATCAGCATTTTCGAACAAATCTCGATTTATTCAGTGACAAAAACAAGTTTTTAACAGTCATTTGTCGCCACCTACTGGTGTAACGATATATAATCGGTGCGATCTTTATTTGAAGCGAGAAGACTCTGGTGATGAATGCAGGATTAAACCCCGCCCCCCGCGATCACACGGTCAGCTCCGCCTCCACTTTTAAAAGCCACACCCAACATCCAATCGGCAACCGATACTCAGAAACAAGTCTGCATTTTTTCTGCTCTGATCAACCGCAACACTTGCATGCGTGTCAAAGTACAAAAGAAATCTGTCACTGCTTCTGTTTCAACAGCTCCTCAAAGCAAGTATTTCATGCCATCGTGACATTTACAAGAAGCCAAACTCAGATGTGTCATTTCAGCTGGAATGCGGAAGGTTTGTCGTCTCATCTGCGGTCATCGGGCTAATTTTAACCGCGTGTGAGGTTTCCTCATGTGTCGCTGCTCATTCCGCTCTCGGTTATTTTGAGACTCATTCACACGCCGAACAGCTGCGGCAACAAACCATCACAGACACCTGCAAACCTGAAACTTCTACTGAACGCTCACCGACGCATCCGGCATGGAGAACACGTCTCGCACGTGTCTCATGGGCTGTCTGTTCCTCTTGCGCAGCGTCTGCGTGTAGTTGTCCAGACGCTTCTTCACCATGGCGGCCTGCGAGCGCGTGAGGGTGGAGAGGAGCGCCTCGGCCGGCCCGTCGCTCGGAGTCCCCGTCACCAGCGTGGAGAGACCCGCCTCCTGGAGCCACGCCTCCTCGAGCTCCGCCTCTGAACCAATCAAACACACTAATTAGAGTGCAGAATCACGACAACATCATGTCAAAACTCTCATTAACTGAATCAACATTGATCTGAGATTGAAAGCGTTGAAATTTGCTACATTAACACGGTTACTTTGTTTCTCTCTTCAGTGGAAAAGAAACGAAGAGGGAAACAAAGTAACCGTGTTAATGTAGCAAATTTCAACGCTTTCAATCTCAGATCAATGTTGATTCAGTTCGGCTCAATAACCGTTCAACCGAAAAGAAATGAAGAGGGAAACATTGTTCTCCATATAGTGGACTTCACTGGGGTTCAACGGGTCCAAATGTCAGTTTCAGCGCAGCTTCAAAGATCTACACGATCCAGACGAGGAATAAGAGTCCGATCTAGAGAAACCGTCGCACATTTTAGACAAAAATATAGTTTTGAACCGATGGTTTCTCTAGATAAAAAGACAATCGGTTAAAGTGATTTTGAGTTGTAAAAACTAGTGTTTATGAATGTTAGATGCAATTAAACACGATTAATCGATTTAACAGCACTAGTAGAAATATTTACTGGTGATGTTTTGTTTTTATTTCACCTTTTGCATTTCATGAAAGGAAACATACGGGTTTGAGAGACACGATGAATAGCCGTGTTTCCACCGTCGGGCCGAACCGAATGTCATTTCCACCGTGGGACACTTCGTTAGGTTTTGTCGGATCAGTGTGTGTTTATACGAGCCGAACTAGGATACATGACTGGAACCGTTCGTCTAATGATGGCCGTCGGTACGCACCGTCCGCACTGCCCCGCTCCGCCAGCTCCTCGTGTCGCTCCGGACGGTCCTCCTGGATGTTCTTCATCTCGCTCCAGTAGTCCTCCATGGAGTCACGGGACACGGAGCGCTCCGGAGTGGACGGAGACACGGCGCCGGGCAAACTCATGCCGCCTATCCTCTGGTACTGCGCTTTCCTGCCGGAAACAGAGAAACGAGCCGTGAGCGTCTTCGTCAAAACAACACGAGTCACACCGTGAGCTTTAATGACGCCACGATTAAATCAACGCCATTCCGTCGACCAGTTCTATACGTGAGGAAACCTCATTAGATCATAATTCATAAGCATTGCCATCATCAGCTCGTCTACCGAAGAGCGAGTTTGTTCAAGTTCATGCGAGCTTCTATCAAATATTGATAAGACTACAGGAGCTGATGATGGTCTCCGAGGGTCTGGGAGTGGACCGGCGTCATTTAGAGGAAGTTATCGATCAACGGCGCGTGTGATGGAGCCGGAATTGTGTTACGTGAAGAACTTAATTGCCTTCAGAAGTTCCTGCCTCACTTTACACACACATCAAGACGCTTTCGCTGGAAAAACACGATGTTTGTACGAAGAGCATCAGTGGAAACTACTTCCTTCACGCATTCCATCAGCGAGAGGAACGTCAGGATCGCGGTCGAACCGGTTCTGCTGAACGCCGAGTCCGTTCCTCTCTTCACCTCACTGCGAGCCGATCTTGAATGAGGAGATTTCTGCTGCTATCATGAGACGGTCCTGACTTCAGTTGGTTTTCACCTGAAATAATCCTCTAAACTCAGTCAATGCTTCAGAAACACCTCAAACAATATCAGATTTATCAGACATTCATTTACGCAACGCCATTCTACGGTTCGGGGTCAGTGAGATTTTTTTTAATGTTTCTGAAGAAGTCTCTTCTGCTCACCAGAGCTGCGTTTATTTGATCAAAAATACTGTAAAAATGTGAAATATTTTTAGAATTTAAAATAAGTGTTTTCTATGTGAATATATAGTACAGTGTCATTTATATCCAGTGATCAAAGCTGAATTTCCAGTCTTCAGAGTCACATGATCCTTCAGAAATCACTCTGATATGATGCATTTATTTGATCAAAAATACTGTAAAAATGTGAAATATTATTCTAATGTAAATCATCTGTTTTCTATGTGAATATATAGTACAGTGTCATTTATATCCAGTGATCAAAGCTGCATTTTCAGTCTTCAGAGTCACGTGATCTTTCAGAAATCACTCTGATATGATGATTTGATGCTCATTTATGATCATTATCAGTGTTGAAAACAGTCAAACCATCAGACATTTAATTTTTCAGGATTCTTTGATGAATAGAAAGTTCAAAAGAACAGCATTTACTTGAAATAGAATATTTTGTAACATTATAAATGTCACTTTTGATCCATTTAACGCATCCGTGATGAATTTCTTTCAAAAAAATCGTAGAGATCCCAAACTTTTGAATGGTGTGACATGTATATAAAAACATACTCAACCAAATAAAACTAGATTTCTATCAACAGACTAAAGAGAGTTAATCAACTCAACACAAAGACCTTGAAACAGGGTTTAGAATCGAGTGTATGAAAAGCTGAAATAAGACTGAAGTTCCGCTGAAAAACCCACGCGATCTTTCCATCGCACAAAATATGGCACTGAAAAACTTCAAACGAAGAGAAAAGGGTTGTTTTAGAGCTGATCACTGAAAGCTTCTTCCTTCAGACAGAGTTTAACTCACAGGTGACCAGACGCACGGTCACTCTGAACCAGAAAATAAACGCACGCTTTCAGATTCTCCACACCGCTGGATTTATACTCTCCAAACTCCGAGATATTCTCACTCTCACTTTTAGAAATGAACGGCTAAAGCATCTCCAGACTCACGGTTTAGTTTCAGTTCAATCAGGATTCAGAAGCCCAAACTGTGAGTGAATCTGGAACCGGACACCAACGAATCCAGCCGGTCCTGGAAAAACTCCAGAAATCCACAGCGTTCCAGAGCCTCTCTGAGGGTGTTCTCCATCAGGTCCCGTTCAGAATCGACACGCGTACCTCTCAGCGCTGCGCTGGAGTCCGGAGCGGACGGGAACACCACCTCACTGAGGACGGAGCGGGTTTCTCCACCCACCGCTCTGACCTCTCTCTCTCTCTCTCTCTCGCTCGTGTCATCGTGTGTTCATCGTCGTCCGCACTGACACACACACACACACACACACACACACCGGTGTGATTTGGGAAAAGCGCTTCCAGATGTGGCTGATGACCCGCAACAACATTCCCAACACCGCTAAAACAAACACCCCACTCCGTTGAGTTTCCCCGCGGAATAATAAAACTTTACATGAAACAGACTTTTTGAATTGAGATAAAAACTGCCAATTGCAAGTTAAAAAAAGTCTGAATCATCAGTTTATAGTTCTATATTTTCACATTATTGAGATATAAACTCAGAATGGTGAGATTCAGAATTAATATTATGCGTATATATTTTTGACTTTTTGCCCAAAATTGTGAGAAATAAACTGGCAAATGCAAGTTATAAAATCAGAATTGTGAGAAAAAAAGTATGAATTTATATTTATATTTTTTATATATATATATATATATATATATTTTTTTTTTCACTTTTTCTCAGAATTGCAAGAAAAAAAAAAGCCAGAATTGTGAGTTTATATTTATTTTATATATATATTTGTATGACTTTTGATCTCTCAGAGTTTAGAAATGAACTCAGAATAGTAAGAAAATGTCAGAATTGCAAGTTTATATTATTTATACATATTTATTTGACTTTTTCTCAGAATTGTGAGATATAAACTGGCAATTGCAAGTTGTAAAGTCAGAATTGTGAGTTTAAAAAAGTAAAAAAAAATATACACAGTATTTTACTTTTACTCAGAATTGTGAGTTTACATTATTAATATTATATACTTTTTTATAATTGTGAGTTTTATATACAGTACTGTGCAAAAGTTTTAGGCAGGTGTGAAAAAATGCTGTAAAGTAAGAATGCTTTCAAAAATAGACATGTTAATAGTTTATATTTATCAATTAACAAAATGCAAAGTGAGTGAACAGAAGAAAAATCTACATCAAATCAATATTTGGTGTGACCACCCTTTGCCTTCAAAACAGCATCAATTCTTCTAGGTACACTTGCACACAGTTTTTGAAGGAACTCGGCAGGTAGGTTGGCCCAAACATCTTGGAGAACTAACCACAGTTCCTCTGTGGATTTAGGCAGCCTCAGTTGCTTCTCTCTCTTCATGTAATCCCAGACAGACTCGATGATGTTGAGATCAGGGCTCTGTGGGGGCCATACCATCACTTCCAGGACTCCTTGTTCTTCTTTACACTGAAGATAGTTCTTAATGACTTTCGCTGTATGTTTGGGGTCGTTGTCATGCTGCAGAATAAATTTGGGGCCAATCAGATGCCTCCCTGATGGTATTGCATGATGGATAAGTATCTGCCTGTACTTCTCAGCATTGAGGATACCATTAATTCTGACCAAATCCCCAACTCCATTTGCAGAAATGCAGCCCCAAACTTGCAAGGAACCTCCACCATGCTTCACTGTTGCCTGCAGACACTCATTCGTGTACCGCTCTCCAGCCCTTCGGCGAACAAACTGCCTTCTGCTACAGCCAAATATTTCAAATTTTGACTCATCAGTCCAGAGCACCTGCTGCGATTTTTCTGCACCCCAGTTCCTGTGTTTTCGTGCATAGTTGAGTCGCTTGGCCTTGTTTCCACGTCGGAGGTATGGCTTTTTGGCCGCAAGTCTTCCATGAAGGCCACTTCTGACCAGACTTCTCCGGACAGTAGATGGGTGTACCAGGGTCCCACTGTTTTCTGCCAATTGTGAGCTAATGGCACTGCTCGACATCTTCCGATTGCGAAGGGAAGTAAGCATGATGTGTCTTTCATCTGCTGCAGTAAGTTTCCTTGGCCGACCACTGCGTCTACGGTCCTCAACGTTGCCTGTTTCTTTGTGCTTCTTCAAAAGAGCTTGGACAGCACATCTGGAAACCCCTGTCTGCCTTGAAATTTCTGCCTGGGAGAGACCTTGCTGATGCAGTATAACTACCTTGTGTCTTGTTGCTGTGCTCAGTCTTGCCATGGTGTATGACTTTTGACAGTAAACTGTCTTCAGCAACCTCACCTTGTTAGCTGAGTTTGGCTGTTCCTCACCCAGTTTTATTCCTCCTACACAGCTGTTTCTGTTTCAGTTAATGATTGTGTTTCAACCTACATATTGAATTGATGATCATTAGCACCTGTTTGGTATAATTGTTTAATCATACACCTAACTATATGCCTACAAAATCCCTGACTTTGTGCAAGTGTACCTTGAAGAATTGATGCTGTTTTGAAGGTAAAGGGTGGTCACACCAAATATGGATTTGATTTAGATTTTTCTTCTGTTCACTCACTTTGCATTTTGTTAATTGATAAATATAATCTATTACCAAGTTTATTTTTGAAAGCATTCTTACTTTACAGCATTTTTTCACACCTGCCTAAAACTTTTGCACAGTACTGTATATATTTAATAATTTATATATATATATAGTTATTATATATATATTTTTTCATATATATATTTTAAGTATTTTATATATATTTTTTATATTTTATATATATATGTATATGTGACTTTATCTCACAGAATTTAGAAAGAAACTCAGAACGTTGAGGGAAAAAAGTCCAAATTGTGAGTTTATATTATTGATAAATATTTATTTGACTTTTTCCTCAGAATTGTGAGATATAAAAACCGGAATTGTGAATTTATATTACATATTTGACTTTTCATCTCTCAGAATTGAGATATAAACTGTGAATGGTAATTAAAAAAAAGTCAGAAGTGTAAAATAAAGGCACAAGAATCTTTTTATTTTTGGATTCTGTGGCTTCCGTACGCAACGCATGACCCGCTTTAATCCTCTCACGATCCGTTTAAGGTTCTGATCGTTTCGATCCCTATCAATATTCCTCCTTCAGCCGTGCGCATTATTACACAGAGAGGAAACGAACATTACTTTAATCCCTCAGAATGTAGAAACGGATTAATGTCGACATGTTTCCTCACTGAAGACATTGTGAAGATTGCTTCATATTAAAGCTATTCATTATTAAACAAAAAAAAGAGATGCTGACGAGGAGATTTTAAACATTTGACATTGGTGACGACGGTCTGGACGTCCGCGGCCCCCCGTGATGAATGTAGGTCAGCGCCGAGGGAAACCAAACTCAAAACACGTGTCACAAATCATGAGCTCATTCCTCCAGGAACGCAAAGCGCCGAGGCTCAGAAACTCTTGAAGGTGATCGAGGGTCGTTCGTTTCATCAAATGAAGGCCGATGAAAACATCAGAGTGACGCTGCCAGGCGTCTGAATCTGGCACGTCCTCGTGATCGATGGGCTCTCGGGTTTGTTTTCACTCTCCGGGCGGCATCGGCGATCATGAATCCATCAGGAACGCAAGCGTCTTTCCTCCCAAAGTCTTAAAGAGAAACATCTGGCGTCTAAAAATACTTAAGAGTCGGATTCCAACAGAAGAGATGAAGATGCTTCCTCACGGATGATAGCCACGCTGGACTTTGTGACTTTGTTTTAATATTCACACGCTAAGCCCTACTTTTGTTTATTCCACAAAAATGTGTTTAAAACGGTCCACAGCTGGAATCTGACCCCTAGATTTAATCAGCGCGGCCCAACTTACCCCGAGCACTTCACCGCCATCAGCAGATCGCAGCACTTCAGCCGGTTAAAAGCCGGAGCATTAGCCGGAAAACAGATCAATAGAGCGGCTCTGGACTCGAGACGTTCGCAGCAGTGAATTATGGGCCGATTCACGCGCTAATGGAGCAGTAATGACCAGAGCGCTGGTGTCCAGTCCACACAAACACTCGTTTTCGAGAGAGAAGAACGGCGATTCAAACCTCCTCGTGTTTGTCCAGATCAATGTGAGAAATCACAAGAACTCGTGTATGAGGCCCAAACGATACGGTTTAGTGTCAGTTTTTTCCATTTCACGACTTCACATTTAACTCAAGGTGTCGATAATCTGTGAAATTGAATAGAAATGACTGAGTGAAAAGAATTTTTTTCTTTTGCATTTGTGGTGAAATATTTGCTTAACAACCCATAATACCATATTCAAATCACTGCCGATTTGCATAATAGAAGCAGGGTTATTATTATCATAACAAACTAAAACCATCAAAAAAACATTACTCAATATTTTTCATTTAGTTTAACTTGATGTTGTAAAATGACTAAAACAAAAATTAATAAAAACTATAGACACGGATTAAAAAAAGCAAAAACAAAATTAAATACAAGTATAAACAAAAATCTGATTTAAAAATATTAATAAAAAATATAATAGTGTTTCAATAACAATAAAATAACACTGGATATGTGGATTACGGTAAATATTGTGCAATGTGATATAATTTCTCATCTGCTCACTGTAAAATTGTGAAATATTATTCTAATGTGAATCATCTGTTTTCTATGTGAATATATAGTACAGTGTCATTTATATCCAGTGATCAAAGCTGAATTTTCAGTCTTCAGAGTCACATGATCCTTCAGAAATCATTCTGATATGCTGCATTTATTTGATCAAAAATACAGTAAAAATGTGAAATATTATTATAATTTAAATCATCAGTTTTCTATGTGAATATATAGTCAAATATAATTTAAAGCCAGTGATCAAAGCTGAATTTTCCGCATCATTAGAGTCACATGATCCTTCAGAAATCACTCTGATCTGATGATTTGATGCTCAAGAAACATTTTATTTCTCAGCATTATTTGAAAGATCAAAAGAACAGCATTTATATGAAATAAAAAATTTCACCGTCACTTTTGATCAATTTAAAAGTATTTTCTTTTGTACGTTTGTGAGTTCGTGCAGCGAGAGACTTGAGTGTGCTTTCAGAACTCTCCAGACAGGAAGTCCAGTGCCAGTGAAACTTCCTGTTTTGGCTAAAGCGATTGGAAAGCGTGGGCTACAGAATCAAGCGTGTGCGATATAATGCTCCATATTCCCCTGAACACACCCACAGAAATCAATAACGCAGCATTAACTTCCTATTAGCCTCGGCGAGGACGCTCTCAGGCGGAGCGGAAGAACGGCAGCCGTCCAGCGCTGACCACACCACACACGTCCAGTCATCGTCGTGGAGGTCACAGCGAGACCGTGTCTCTCGATCACACGAGCGCCTTCAAGCCGACGCGAGAGTCGCTCCTATGGAAACAAAACGGCTCCAGTGTTTCCGTTTCCGACGGTACCGATTTCCCATTCAAATGAAGGCACGTTCATGCAAAGCAGCAAACGCACACGCATCCAGCAGCGTTTTAAGAACTCACTGACACGGAAACGCTGCATTGTTCTGACCCGTCTCAACAACCAAATCTCACTTTTTCTCAACTCCTCCTCATTCGGTTTTACTCTCAAAAACACACGAGATTGAATAATAAACGCCACAGGGGAACCGTTCCCGACGGAACCGTTTGTTCCGAGCGAAAACAACATTTAAACAATCATTTTCCAATGGAAAGAGCGTCACAGGCGGATGCAAACACAGCGCGTGGAACGGATGAAAACGCGGTTCGCGACGTGAATAAACACGTTCGAGAACCGGTTCAGATCCGTCAAACACAGCAGCTTTGACTTTAAATACGAATCATCTTCTCACACAAACAAAGGTGATGATGATGATGATGATGATGATGATCATCACTCTTTAAATGTACAAACAGCATCATTTACTGTAGTAAAGCTCCAGAGATTACCTGTGCATGACGGTGTGTGCGTCTCAGCGGCGGGAAGAGTTAGTGACGGGAGCTCTGCTGCTCTTCCGTCCTCATTCCTCCGGGCAGGAATGCGGTCCGGCAGCATTGATGTCACTGCGCTCTCGGATCAGACTCGGAGATTCACGACCAGATTAGAGTTCACGTGTGATTTATGAAGGAACGGCGATCGAGTCGGGTGGAAAGGTTCTCTGACGTGATCAAACACGGAGCGACGTGGAAATAACCCACAACTCGCTCAAAAATCTAGATTTTCATAATCTCATGTGTTAGAACCACCAAAAAAAACCACAGCACTGCTTTAAGATCATATTCCTGATTATGACGTGCTCTTTAACATATAAAGTTCCAGAATGCTTAGAAGAAGCATTTTTGGTTTCACACACAACATTTCAGTGTTTAGTTCACTCCAGAATAAAAATCTGATCATTCACGTTCCTCCATGATGTTTGTTTCTTCAGTGGAAAAGAAATGAACAGGGAACATTTTCTCCATATAGTGGACTTCAATGGGGTTCAACGGGTCCAAATGTCCGTTTCAGCGCAGCTTCAAAGATCTCCATGATCCAGACGAGGAATAAGAGTCTGATCTAGAGAAACCGTCGCACATTTTAGACAAAAATATAGTTTTAACCACAAATGCTGCTCTGATGCGCCACACATCACGTCATCACGCTGGAAAGCTCACGTGACGCAGGAGGAAGTACCGATCCAGTGTTTACAAAGTGAACGTCAAAGACTGAGTCAAACGACTTTACAAAAAAAAAGGTAAAACAACGATGTTGGACGATTTTGAAGTTGGAGGAGAAAATGAGAGGGAGTTTTCATCACACGTGACCTCTCCAGCGTGATGACGTGATGTGTGGCGCATCAGAGCAGCATTTGAGGTTAAAACTATATTTTTGTCTAAAATGTGCGACGGTTTCTCTAGATCAGACTCTTATTCCTCGTCTGGATCATGTAGATCTTTGAAGCTGCACTGAAACTGACATTTGGACCCGTTGAACCCCATTGAAGTCCACTATATGGAGAACAATCCGGGAAGGTTTTCCTCAAAAACTTTCATTTCTTTTCCACTGAAGAAAGAAAGACATGAACATCTTGATGACATGAGGAGAGTAAATGATCAGATTTTCATTCATAAGTGAACTAATCCTCTAAAATACTTAGAAGAACATTTTAATAACTTTTTTCTGCTATAAAGAACAACAAAGAAGCTCTAATCTGAGGAAGCGTGAGTTTAATGCATCTATTTCCATGTCGAACTGCAGGACAAAGTGAAAGTCTCTGGACTGGAGGTGAACAGAAAGATTTACATACAGTTCTAGTTTTACGGTCACTGAGCGAAGCGACGACTTCCTCCGATACTGCAACTGAATCACCAGAATCTGATGTTTGTGCGCACGAACCTTCAGCTGAACCGGACTGGAGTCAAATATGGTGAAAACATCATGAAGACATTGTCAAAATGTGGAATATCTGAATACAGGCTCCAATTTCTTTACGCATATCTGTTCTTATTTCTGTTTTGATTTGAAACCTGGAGATTCATCTGTCAGAGTGATTTCAGTTTCAGGATGATAGTCTGGAAACATCCAGCGCTCACTGAA
>CM074301.1:16802500-16915000 GCA_037194245.1 Opsariichthys bidens | reverse complement strand
ACACAGACAAACGAGGTGATAATGAAACTTCCTCAAACATCAGTCCTGACGTCATGATGAACTCACCTCACACTGATTCTGCTGCTCTGAGGTCACATGACTGCTTCCTGTCAGATTTACAGTATGATGATGAACATTTATAGGTTTGTTCCTCTGCTGAGACAACCAGTTGATCTTCATCATAATTCATTTTCTCACTTCAGCTGACAAATCAAACACCTTATGAGAGTTGACATTGACAACACGACACATCTGAAGAACAGAGGCATCACTGACAGAGAGAGAGAGAGAGAGATAGAGAGAGAGAGAGAGAAATTGAGAGTGATAGAGAGATAGAGATTGAGAGATAGAGAGAGATTGAGAGATAGAGAGAGAGAGAGAGTGATAGAGAGATAGATAGAGTGAGATTGAGAGATAGACAGAGATAGATAGATAGAGATAGAGAGAGAGAGAGTGATAGAGAGAGAGATAGACAGAGAGAGAGATAGAGTGAGATTGAGAGATAGATAGATAGAGATTGAGAGAGAGAGAGAGTGATAGAGAGAGAGATAGACAGAGAGAGATAGAGTGAGATTGAGAGATAGATAGATAGAGATTGAGAGAGAGAGAGAGTGATAGAGAGAGAGATAGACAGAGAGAGATAGAGTGAGATTGAGAGATAGATAGATAGAGATTGAGAGAGAGAGAGAGTGATAGAGAGAGAGATAGACAGAGATAGATAGATAGAGATTGAGAGAGAGATAGATATGCTGGAGCAGGACGAGTGTTTACCGCACAATAATCAGAGCATGAGGTCATCGATGTATGATTTATTCAGTACATGAGGATTGATTTCTATCAGCGTCTGCCGTGAGCCACTTCCTGTTTCAGAGCCGCTGCTTCTCCTCAAAGGGCTGAATGACTGACGACTGACGGGTTTATTGGACAGAGTGGATGAGACGGGGTATCTGGTTCCACTGCATGTCAACACATTATAGATCCTTCCAGAACCTCCTCCTCCGTCCATCTGGAGCGATTCTGGAGTGCTGCACGATGCTCTGGGAATCAACACCGAAACACAAACCCGCTCATCCCGAGCCTCACTTCACAGGAGCTGCAATCCTCCTTTTCATTCATTGATTTTGACTTGATTGGGGAAGGATCAGTTTTCAACAACAAATAAAGCTGGCTGTAATAAACGCAAAGAAACACTAGAGGAAGAATATCTGAGGCTGCGTTCACACTTGGTTCGGTTCGTTTGGTCCAAAACACAAACACAAAACACATAGTCCTGGTCCTCTTAGCGTTCACACTGGGATTTTTAACAGCCTGAACCTGAAGTTCCCGAACCAAAGGCGTAGGGATTCGGTCACGCCCTGATTGGTCGGCTTTTATGACGTATATTTGGCGACGGACTCACTTACCGAACGTTCAAAACAACGCTGTGTTCTGGATTAAACGCCATCATGCTTTATTTTGACCCGCTGAGAATCACGAAGAGCTCATCAAATGTTCAGAACAGCAGCAGGATTTCCAGAAACTTCACCTCCTCGTCGCTCCACGTTTGCCCTCGACTCATTTTGGAGTCAGTTTGGATCTTTCACATCAGCTGACTTGTAGCGTCGCGTCTCGTGACGTCACGTCCTGTTTTTGGTTGGTTTACACGTCTTTGGTCCGTGTCGCGTTCATATATCAATCGAACCGCACCAGAGTTCGTTTGGAAGCGGACCGAGACCCGTCTTTTCAGTGTCACCTGCGCGCTACACCGGTCTCGTGTCTCTCACGGAGGAGCGACGACAGTGAAGGACGAGAGAGGACCAGGCCTGGACTTTATGTTGCGTTTTATTTTGTTTGGTCCGCACCAGGGTTCTGACGGCAGCGTTCACATGTGTTCAAACGAACAGCAGTAACTGAGCGATCACACCAGGGTTCGTTCTAATCCAACCGAACTTGACAAGTGTGAACGCACCCTAAGTTAAAAAGAAGCGGGCCCAGTATAGAACCCTGAAGTTCCCTGCTAATAATAGGAGCTGAGGATGAGGAAAACTTACCAAAATCTACAAAGATGAGATAAGAACTAAACTTGTGTGTCTTTCAGTAGCATCTGCTCACAAATGAGCCGCAAACGAGCGCTAAACGAGCTCAGGCGGGAATATCAGATTCCTGAGCGTCAGCTGCTATTCCTGAAGAATTGATTCACTAAATACTGCAATACTGCATAAAAAACGAGTTCAGTTTCACGTGCGTTCGTGTCTTCAGCTGCGGCGTGTGATTGGTTCAGATCTCGCTCATCTTAATCCTCTAACGACTCTCGTTTTGCTCACAGGAAGAGTCAGTCTCGTCCGCTCTCAGATTTCCGCCAAATTTCCATGTGGAATTTATCAAGCGCAAGTAGAAATTCCGTCGACATGAACTCAAAACATCTTAAACGCAACGAGGAAACGGAAACGGCGCAGCGGGCGTCAGAACCAGAGGTTTTGCCATCGCTCTGATGTGGGATCAGTGCTGGACGCCGCAGTGGAAACGGCTCCGTTTCACTGGATCTCTGGGAAACTCGAGCGGTGCCACTGGAGGATCTCTCTTATATCTCTCCTCGCTGTCTGCCACTTCCTGCGACCTCCCAACTTTCCCTTTCCTTTCGGAGCGGCGGTCGCGTAGCAGGCCTGAGTAAACACGCTCACAATAACACCGACGACTCGCACAATCAGAACCGACGCCAGACGCGACCCAACCGATGATGAAGACTGGCGGCCTTCACTGGATCATCTGCATTATTAACGGCATCTGTTTTTTTTTTATTATTTTTTATAAGTATAAAAGTAATGCAGAAATTTGATGCATATGCAGACCATTGAGTCATGAAACAAAAACTGAACATTCATTAAAAATATGACACGTCTTCCTTGCTTTTTTATTACTAATGTTGCGTGTGCAGAAGTCCTGCGTCTCCTGAAGAAAATGAAGAAAATTTGTTTTTTTTTCTTGTGTATGTGAAATTTTCCCAAAATAATAAACAGTTAATAAAAGTAAAATTATTATTATTATTATTATTATTATTATTATTGTCGTTGGAATAATACATACATATATATCAAAATGATTGAATTTAAATATAATCCTCTACATGAAATTTTCCACATCCACCCCAAAAAAAATCTTTGCGTAGACGGACAATAGATTCTTTTTCCATAGAACAAAAATCACATGAAATGAATGGCATCTTCAAGTTGTTCTTGAAGAAATGCACTTTGGGAGACGCAATGACTGACAGGCACACGGTTCACGTGCAGAGTCGAACCCTTGACCCTTGCGTCGCGAGCGCTGTGCTCGACTTCACGTTTGAGTTTCGCTCTCAGAAATCAACACAGCCCTGGAATGTTCCAAGATATTCCGACCCCTGATCCCTCATTCCTGCCGCTGATAACGGCTCATCCACACATTGTTTTTCCTCAATAAACTCTTCACACAGTTCACCGGACCGACTCTCACATTCAGAACGCACCGAAACTACCGAAACGCTTCATTCGCGAACGGGTTCAGCCGACCAACGCTCATTAAAAATGAGCGAAAGAGCGTGAAATGGGATCCTCTGGAGCGGGAGAGTAAAACTGACTCTTTTAAAGGAGCAGCAGATCACGAGGATTGTTTTATTTCCACGTGTTTGTGTTTGTAAACGGATGAGATCCAGATCAAACACTCGGATCTTGTGGAATGTGGGAGCGAAATGTTTCCCAGAATGTTTTGCATGGAGTGAATTCCCGGCGGACAGAAACTTGGGTTTTCGTTTATGTAGTTTTCATTATGCTTGAATTTAGAGTGAATGAAATGCAGACGTATTGTCTTGGCGACTGGCTGAAATAAAAAGCTTTTAATGTTTAGTAAGTATTTATTTCCAGGTGTTTTTTGGATCCGGTTGTAGTTTTGGTTCAGAGTTACAGCTCGTGTTTTACATCGAGTGAAATTCCTGGTCGAAAGAAACTTCCCCGTCATGAATGCAGCACGAGACTCTCAGGAAGTGTGTTCTGCGTCTTTTACGCTGTGTGAAGGAATGTTTATGGTGTTATAAAACACGCCGTGAGTCAACAGCACAATCTCTGGACTAGTTCACCAGAGATCTGATCTGTCACTCCTGAAGCGTCTCAGGCATGCGCTCGTTTCCAAACCCTGACCTCTGACCTCGCCGTATCTGATCCTGACGAATGACATGTTGACCTCAGAGTTTGAGTCGTTGTTCTGATCACAGGAATGTCTTCACTGTTTGAAACCTATTTTTCGTCACTGCATGATTTATGACAGATTTCATGCAGATGAATTATGAGCTGGAGGAGAATCTTCTCGGTCAGATGAGCTCTTATAGATCCTTATGATTCTAATCCACAAACAAAAGAAATAAATGAGCAGCTCTTACAGTAGAGAACATCAGATTACACGTCATGATCAGCTCTGTGACTCCACTGCCCTCTACTGGAGCTCAGCGTCAACTGCACACTGACACATGGATCAAATACAACCCGCATTATATAATATAATATAATATAATATACTGTAATATAATGTAATGTAATATAATATAAAATAATATAATATAATGTAATATAATCAAATGTAACATAATATAATGTAATATAATATAATATACTGTAATATAATGTAATATAATATAATAAAATGTAACATAATGTAATGTAATATAATATAATATAATATAATGTAATATAAAATAATATTATATAATATAACGTAATATAATAAAATATAATGTAATATCATGTGATGTAATTTAATGTGATATAATGTAATATAAAATAATGTAATATGTAATTTGACAATGTAATGTAATATTGTGTAATGTAATATAATGTGATGTGATGTGATGTAATATAATGCAATATAATATAATATAATTATATATAAATATATAACTTATGGTACTGAGCAATGTATGAAACTTGTATTGTGAGCACTTCCTGTGCTATTTGCCAATTCATGAAGAATCGCTTGTTTGTTTTCCTCACTTGTAAGTCGCTTTGGATAAAAGCGTCTGCCAAATGACTAAATGTAAATGTATAATATAATATAACATCAATATCATATAATATCATGCAATTTGACAATGTACTGTAATATTGTGTAATTTAACATAATGTAATGTGAAGTAATTTGATATAATGTAATCTAATATAATATAACATCATGTAATATCATGTAATTTGACAGTGTACTGTAATATTGTGTAATGTAATATAATGTGATGTAATTTGATATAATATAATATAACATCATGTAATGTAATATAATGTGATATAATGTAATATCATGTAATTTGATATAATGTGATGTAATATAATGCAATATAATAGAATCGAATGTAATGTTATATAATTTATATATGTATATAATATAAGATTATGCAATATAATGTAATGTAATATACGGTTAATGGAATGTAATCTGCCTCGAACATAAATATATTTCTGATGGAATATTTCAGATCCGTGGCTGAATGAATGAATGAATGAATGAATGAATGAATGAATGAATGAATGAATGAATAAATTTATTTTCTTTCTTTTCTTTTTCCTCTTCAGAACATGATCATTAGTAACAAAACATATTTTAACAAAAAATAATAAAAACAAAAGTCACAGCATGTTCAAAAGAAAAGAAACAAAAAGAAACAAAAAGGGAGAAGGAAGAAGCTAACTTATATTTGCCTTCCCCTTTTACACATCTAGCTTTGAAACTGCTACTGTTTACTCTTTACAAAATATCATAATTTGTCCTTATTGAGAAAAAACTTCATCATTTGAAGCACTATTATCAGAGAATAAATCACACAATACAGTATATAAAAAATAGAAAAAGAAAAATAGCCGATAATAACTTCATAACAGTGTGACTGTTTTATGGATGATTGATTTTCCCCTCGTAGGTAATAGAGAAGAGAAGTGCTATAATGAATGTTAATGCCTCAACCGTTTGACACGATCTTCTCATTGCTGAGCAACAGGAATTATGAAGAAGCATTATCATAAATTGTTATATTATTGCTGAGAAAGCGAAAGCGTGAAGTGATGCTTCGTCATCCATCACTGTCAGTCCAGAAAATTCCAGATGGACTTTTTTCATGTTGAAACCATAAATAATAGAAGTGATGCGTTCGTCTGTGCTGGTCATGTGGTTCGTGTCCATATGTGACACCTGTCCACTCCTCCAGCAGAGGGCTCTGCTGCGCATGCGCACTCGTCAGTGCTGTCACCGCGTCTGTCGGATCTCTCAGGCTCGTGCTGGTAAGAAATATTCTTTAATACGAGGCAGAGTTTGTGCTCTCGTGTTTATTCGGCCTCGCGGATGTGAGATGGTGTCGTTCAGGACTGTGATGTGTGTGTCGTTTCGGCGCAGCTGCAGTCGTGTGTGTGTGTGTGTGTGTGTGTGTGTTAATGCTGTTCGGCTAATCTGTGTGTTTCTGCTGTTTAAAGCCCGTCCAGATGAACACGTATCCTCGTGTGTGTTCGGTGTGTGTTACAATGTTTCTCGTCAGCTGATGTCGCGCGCGAATGTTACATTGTAACTGCGGTTTCATCTAATGCTCTCTCTCTCTCTCTCTCTCTCTCTCTCTCGGTCTGTCATCACGTTTATTTACTTGTTTGTGTGGTGAAGTCGCCATTTTCCTGCTCTCATCATGGATGTTGAGTGTGTTTGAGTTCACAGCTTCATCTCAAACTGACCCGAATGTCAGTGTTGTTGATCATTCAGAGCTGCACCTGTTGAATTTCACTTTTACTTCTGTTCTTCACTGCTCACTTGTGTCCATTTTTTTTTTTGTGTGTAGAGCATTGAAAGAGTTTATTGTACAAAACATGACATTGTAGTTTGTTTTGCTGTTGGAGAGATGCGTTTTCATGCTTTCATCAGTCTCGACTCATGCATTTACTGTATATATTTGTGAGTTGATGGTTATTAATAAGTGCATGCATCTTCTGGAGCCGTTTACTTCATAAACTAATTCATAAAAGTACAAAAGATTCACATAATCGCCCGATTCATCGGAGCGCTCACGTTTTAGTTTTGTTTTCAGTGTTTATTTCCCTCCAGAATTACAGTTTCCTGATCATTCACATTCCTCCATGATGTTCATGTGTTTGTTTCTTCAGTGGAAAAGAAATGAACAGGGAACATTTTCTCCATATAGTGGACTTCAATGGGGTTCAACGGGTCCAAATGTCAGTTTCAGCGCAGCTTCAAAGATCTACATGATCCAGACGAGGAATAAGAGTCTGATCTAGAGAAACCGTCGCACATTTTAGACAAAAATATAGTTTTGAACCACAAATGCTGCTCTGATGCGCCACACATCACGTCATCACGCTGGAGAGGTCACGTGACGCAGGAGGAAGTACCGATCCAGTGTTTACAAAGTGAACGTCAAAGACTGAGTCAAACGACTTTACAAAAAAAGGTAAAACAACGATGTCGAACGATTTTGAAGTTGGAGGAGAAAACGAGAGGGAGTTTTCATCACACGTGAGCTTTCCAGCGTGATGACGTGATGTGTGGCGCATCAGAGCAGCATTTGTGGTTCAAAACTATATTTTTGTCTAAAATGTGCGACGGTTTCTCTAGATCAGACTCTTATTCCTCGTCTGGATCATGTAGATCTTTGAAACTGACATTTGGAGCCGTTGAACCCCAGTGAAGTCCACTATATGGAGAACAATCCGGGAATGAGTTCCTCTTCATTTCTTTTCCACTGAAGAAAGAAACACATGAACATCATGGAGGAGAGGGAATGATCAGGAGATTAATACTGAAGTGAACTAGTTCATCATAATAAAGAATGATTCTATAGTTTTAGATGAAGTACAACATATTGTCACGTCAACTAATCCTGTGAGCAGCTTCTTCTCTCGGGACTCAGTGGAACAGGTGTCAGTGGTAGTTAGCGGAATAGAAAGCTGGTGAAAGTACATTGACATTAGCGCAGCGCAGCTGTGAGGCTCGAGTGGGTTTAGTTTCTGGTTTGTGGATCGGATGTAAAGATTATTTCTGTAGATCAGGAACTGTGAGGATTCCCTGTTTCAGGTGTACCCCCCCTCACACACACTCACACACTCACTCTCTCTCACACTCGCTCACATACACACTCACACACACTCTCTCTCTCACACACACTCTCGTACACACATACTCACTCACACACTCACTCTCTGTCACACTCGCTCACATACACACTCACTCACTCACACACTCTCACTCTCTCGTACACACATAGGCCTACTCACTCACACTCACTCTCTCACACTCGCTCACATACACACTCTCTCACACTCACACACTCTCTCACACACATACTCTCGTACACACATACTCACACACACTCACACACACTCACTCACATACACACACTCACACACACTCACTCTCACACATACTCACACATACTCACTCACTCACACACTCTCTCACACACATACTCTCGTACACACATACTCACACACACTCACACACACTCACTCTCACTCTCACACACACTCTCTCTCTCACACACACTCTCGTACACACATACTCACTCACACACTCACTCTCTGTCACACTCGCTCACATACACACTCACTCACTCACACACTCTCACTCTCTCGTACACACATAGGCCTACTCACTCACACTCACTCTCTCACACTCGCTCACATACACACTCTCTCACACTCACACACTCTCTCACACACACACACACTCTCTCACACACATACTCTCGTACACACATACTCACACACACTCACACACACTCACTCACGCACATACACACTCACTCTCACACACTCGCTCACATACACACACTCACTCACACTCACACACACTCACTCTCACACACACACTCTCACACACACTCACTCTCACACACACTCTCACACTCACACATACACACTCACTCTCACACACTCGCTCACATACACACACTCACACACACTCACTCACACTCACACACACTCACTCTCACACACACTCTCACACTCACACACACTCACTCTCACACACACTCTCACACTCACACACACACACACACTCTCACACACACTCGTGATGGCAGATAGCTCTGCTGCTCTCTGATGTCTGTGTGGATTTGAGTGCAGGAAGTTGTTTACATGTTTCCTGCTGAACGACTGTCACACATCACTTCCTGCTCCGTGTTTATTGCCCTGTTCTGTTGTTCAGCGACTCTCGCTCGCGTCTCGTTCCGACGTCTGCTCTCAATACATCGACAATGTGTTCATATAGTCTGTAATATATATATGTTTATCTGGGTTAAAAACGAGTTGGGATGAGAATGGACGAACCCAGGGCTCGGGTTAAATGTTTAACTCAACTATTGTTTAAAAATGACTGGATTAAATGAACCAAAAATAGTTTGGAAATTAAAAATCAGACGCATAATTACCAGAGGCATCAATAATAACATTCAGCAATCTAAGTGTTTAATGTTTAATTATTGTTCATTAAACTGAACATGAATGAAACATTCTTTGGGCTCATTTTAAACATTCACTATAGTATTTTTTAAACGATCGTTGGGTTAAATAAAACGACCCAGCAGGTTGAGTTGGTCCAGTTGTAACTCGACTTTAGAATGTTTTATGTTTTAAAACAGTTTCAAGTTTTGGTGACATGAGCTGACAATGAAAAATACTTCGACAGCATTTATTAACATTAGTTAATGTTTGATCATTTATTAATGCTTTTATTTAAAAAAAAAAAGTTCTGTTAATATTATTCAATGACGCTCTGCTGTTATTTATTAACATTAACGAAGATGAATAAAAACTGTAACAAATGTGCGTTAAAGTGTTATTATTATTATTATTATTATTATTATCTATCGTCATAAACAGAGTTCATATGATTATATTTGATCTTTTTCTCTCGTTTCAGAGCTTCATAAACACTAAATGTGTGTTTTTATGTCTCGCCGTCTTCGTTTTGTAGGTTAAATCCTAATTTATTTCTTCCGTTTCCTCTGAAGTTTAAGCGCTTCTCTTTTCTCTGTGTTTATTACGTTTCATCAGTTTAAACAGTTCAGCGGCTGTAATGAGGTTTTATCGATTCGGTCAGAGAGATAAAAATCCCATGAAAGCAGACAGGAGTCAGTCGTTCTGATGTTTCTGACGCAGAAAAGTTAAAAAAACATGCCGTTTCCTGTCCCTCGTGTCGCTCCAAAAAGGAAAGATTCGTCGAAAGATTCAGAACTGCCGAGTCGAACTCGATCTGAATTGTGAGCGAATCATTTCATCAGCTTTTTATTTTTTATTAAACATTACATCAAAACATTAAATCAACACAGATACACATAGAAATAGAAAACAAAAGTTGCCAGGGGAACAAAACAACAACAATGCAATACATGTAATCCTTAAGAGGACAAAAAGAAAGAATACAGGGATGCGGTTCTCATTGCTTTGGGATTGAAAGAGTTTGGAATATTTTCCATATATTTGTCTAAGTCGTCTTTAAATGGAGAGAAAAAAGGTTTAGAGCCAGAAGATTTTTGTCTATGAATCTGCAATTTAGCTAATAAAAAAAAAAAAAACACGTTAATGAAGTAATATTTCCCTAAAACTCTCTTTTGAATACTCAAATAAACCAAAGAAAAAAATATCTTTAAAACAGAAAGAAAAGTCACTAATAAGATGTGATTGTATGAACATTAGAACATCAGACCAGAATCATTTCATCAGGTTTTGAGAAGTGAATCTGAATCCAAACAGTGATTCGTTCATAAATCAACTCTTGAAAGGAGTCGTTTGGACTGTTGTGGTGTGCTGTTTTCTGGAGCTCTTTGTCATTTTTTGGGGACTTTATTGTCATTGTGTGACCGTCACGTTCTTTAAAACTTCTCCTTTCCGCAGACTGAAGTGCGAACGACACGAAGACGAGTGAGTGATGATGGTTTTTGAGTGAACGGACTCTCGTCTGTCCGAGAGATCTGACGGATGAAGGCGCGGAGAATGACTGATTCGTTTCCATTGTTTGAGATTTCAATGGGAGGAAAGCGAAGCAGAAATACCAGCGAGAATCTGAGTTTCCCTGAAGGGACTTTTGCTGTGAGAGTGAAGCATGCTGGGAGATCTCTGTTAGACATGCATTAAATCACATTCTGGGAAGATGTTGGTCACTGTTTCCAGGCGGAGGAAGTTCGCCGTTGAAGCTGCTTTGGAGTGCGTCATTTCACTTTTAATTCGAGACGATCGCAATCTTTTAATCACAAATGTCTAACACACAGTTTCGCGCACGATGGCATGAGGTACATGTCGCTGTCTCTCTGAAGTTCTGAACGGAAGTTCTCAGAGATCCCGTGCGGTTCTGGTTTGTGTTCGAGCGTTTAAAGCAGTTCTTATATTCCTAATCCTGTTTCTACTCCATTTGTGTGTGTGTGTGTGCATCACAGCGCTCTATGTTTCGATCTGACCGTGGAGTTTATGGTCAGTCAGTGGCTTTTCTGAGGTGAAACGCTGATCGATGGAGTTGATGAGACGTGATTCATTCCAGCGTTCCTTCTGATGTTCGTTCGGGTTTGTTTGGTGCTGTAACTAGTCATAAAGAGGAGGAAATGATCCGTTGGTTCACATTAAAGACAATTTGAAAGCTCAGACTCGGTTTCATCAGAAGTTTTGTGACTGTTGGACGGCAGGAGCTGCAAGTCGTACTGAAAAGCCATCGACGGGATTGAACCGCGTTTGTCAGCTTCTGTTTCTTCTGGATGCGAGTGATTTTGTTCCACAGACGTCAGAATCATCTGCTCTCACGCGCTCGTGTTTCTGGAGCTGCTGTAACCTGATGTTGATGGTCTCTTTCAGGTCCTGTGAATGTGTGGACGGATGAAGCATGTGTTTGTGTCGGACGCTCGCGGGATGAAGCCCTGACCGGATATCAGCCGGTCAGTTGAACTGTTTCTTCTGTTAAACCTCGCTGAACAGCTGTGATGATGATGGTGAAATATTACCAGCTGTCAGAAGTGATTCGTGTGTATGACGTCACTTCTCTCTTCATTGGTTAAAATATGAAGCGGCTCATGAAATGGTTTTGTGCAGAAATCAAATCACAACGGCCGATTTATTAAATCAATTTTATATTCACAAAGTGGTTTAGGTTGTAACATGAGTTGATGAAACGTTAATATAAACGTTTGCAGAAATGTGTGTGTAAATTCGTTGCCAACAAAAGGTCTGAAGGTTTTCTGACACAATAAACGGTGGATTAATGTTTAAAAACTAAAAAGACAGAACTATTAGTGCATGTACTATAATATATGTGTGTGTGTGAAGTAAATTATAGAGTATTTTATTTTATATTGCTATAGTAATATTTCTTATTTTGTTTATTTTGTATAATAATAATATTAATAATTTAAGAATGATAGCCCTGTTGTTTAACATGGTTTAATGTTTGAGAATGCGACAATAAAAAAAAATTATATATATATATATATTAGTTTTTGTAATTGATTAATATATATACATGTGATATATATAAAATATACTATAAAAATATTATATATTAATAAAATATTTAAATATTAAATTTAAAATATTATAATATATATAATTTATATATATTTGTATTATATTGATTTAATATATATGTATGTTATATATAATATATTTTTATGTATATAAAATATACTATAATAAAATATTCTATTTGAATAAAATATTTCAATATTAAATATTACAATATATTATAAAATATATATATATATAGTTTATATTTTTAAAAATACTTATTTTTATTACGTTATAATAGTAATATTTCTTTTAGTAAATACTCAATTTGTTTTTTATATATATATATATATATAAATAAAATATTATTTCTTATTTTATTTAATAATGATAGTAATATTTAAAAATGATAGTCATGTATTTTAACATTTTTACATATATATATTTTTTTTTAGAAAATACAACATTTATTTTACATTACAACTGTAATTTATTTTGTTTAATAAAATAATAGTCTAAAAATGATAATCATGTTGATGTATATGATCACAATATGATGCGCATAAACTCTTTTAGCATCTCAAATTACAATCAAATTAGTTTGAACGGTTTAAGATGTAAATGGATAAATGTTTAATGTTTGACAACTGTTTTATGTTAGAGATGCAAATATGCTGCCATTTACATGATTCATAACTGAGTGTGACGTTTTGTGTTTTTTCACATATTAGTGCGTGTTATTTTGAATAAAAATATTATTTGCAATTTCAACTAACCCTAGCCTAGACTTGCGGTCAGCCCTACCAGTTGACCTCTTGACCTTCAGCATGATGACTTTAAACCGGCTGTGGTTTTAAATCTGTCGAATCTCGTGAGCTTCAGTCCGCAGGAGCTCTTGATCTCAGAGATTCACTGAGACTCTTTAACGCTGTAATCCACCGCAGTCCGTCTGAACGGAGATCCGGATCACAAAAAGCGACATTCTCGCTTACAGTTTTTAAAGAAATTAATACTTTTAATCATCAAGGATGCATTAAAATAGATCATTAAATAGATTTATAAATGTGTCTTGATCATCAAATCATCATCAGAGTGATTTCTGAAGGATCACGTGACTCTGAAGACTGCAGTAATGATGCTGAAAATTCAGCTTTGATCACTGGATATAAATGACACTGTACTATATATTCACATAGGACACAGATGATTTACATTAGAATAATATTTCAGATTTTTACTGTATTTTTGATCAAATAAATGCAGCATATCAGAATGATTTGTGAAGGATCATGTGACTCTGAAGACTGCAGTAATGATGCTGAAAATTCAGCTTTGATCACTGGATATAAATTATATTTTACTATATATTCACATGGAAAACACTTATTCTAGAGTGTAAAAATATTTCACATTTTTACAGTATTTTTGATCAAATAAACGCAGCTTTGGTGAGCAGAGGAGACTCGTTTAATGCTCTGATCACGAGGTTTGTTTGTGTCCGTAGAGTCGATCTCTAATGATGCAGAGTGACGACCGCAAGAGGAAGAAACACAGTTTGAACCCCAGAAGCGTATCGGACGAGTACAGTCTACGTGTGAGTACAGTGACCTCTGACCCCTCAACTCAGTACCAGCCAATCAGTGACCAGACTTTCTGCTTCCTCCTCAGGAGCGACCGAAAGACGACGGCGCGAAGATGAAGAATAAAGTTTCCACTTCACAAGGTAGAGAAAGAAACTTTAATAAAAATGAATCAGGAGAATATATATATATATATATATATATTGAGTGTGTAGCGAGACCAACTCGATTGGTGTGTTGATCGTTTTTCTGCACAGCATCATGGGTAATGTAGTTTTTCACTGCAAATTCCTCATGTTAAACATGATTATTTGAAAAATTGGCTTCAAATACCATCAACGAACAGCTCGAAGCTCACAGTAGGATTTTCTTTAACACTTTATAAGTTATCGTTTAAAATCAGGTTCCCTATGGAGATGTTTTCCGCTCCATCCGGAACACCCTCACACCGCTGACAGCATCCATGTTTCTTCTAGAAGATGTTTTGTGGAGGCAGGAGCGCTGAATAATTGAGTGTGTTTGTCAGCAGTGAGCGGTAAGAAGAAGCCGTGGTCCTGGGATCAGTATCTGGAGGACGAGAGAGCAGAAGCAGCACCTCTGCCGCTCTTCACCGAGGTACAGCCTCTGATCTGGGATCTGTTCACTCTTCAGTCTCAAACAATAATGTACTGATGCATTCAGACATGAACGCGGATTATAAATTACATTATGTGATAAGATATTAAATTGTTAAGGCTTTATGAATTCAATCGATTAGACGCCATCCAGAATTAAAATGCGAAGCACAGAATTGAAGGGAATTTTGGGAAAAAAATGGATTTAATAGGGCGCTAAAAATGGTTCAATTGTAAAAGTTTCATTATTTCAATTAATTAGACATGCATTTTGATTACTATCTAATTTAACCATTAAAACAATACAGAAAAATGTAAATAGAAAAAAAATAACAATAATATTAATTTAATTTTGGTTAATCTTTTAATAAATTGTTGTTTCATTGGTTTCATGATTTCAATTAATTAGACATGCTTTTTGAATGCTAAAATTTCATTAAAACTTTAAGCAGTAAAACAATCCAGAAATATTAAATATGGAGAAATATGGAATTTTGGGAAAAAATAAAACCGATTTTTATAAATCTGTAAAAACTTTTATCTTTGTTACACTTTTAATGAATTGTTTTAAAATTGTATATGTTTCATGATTTCAATTAATTAGACATGCATTTTGCATGCATTTAACCATTAAAACAATACAGAAAAATGTAAATAGAAAAAACAAAAAACAGATTTTCCAAAGCCTTAAAAATCAATCCAGAAATATTAAATATGGAGAAATATGGAATTTTGGGAAAAAATAAAACCGATTTTCATAAATCTGTAAAATATTTTTTTATCTTCGTTAAGCTTTTAATGAATTGTTTTTAAATGGTACAAGTTTCATGATTTCAATTAATTGGACGTGCTTTTTTCGTATTTAATTTAATCATTAAAAAAATCCAGAAAAATTTAAATAGAATTTGGGAAAAAAAATAAAACAGCCTTAAAAATGTCTTTTAATAAATTGTTGCCGAATTGTTTCAGTGCTTTTTGATTTCTAAAATTTAACTTGATTTTAAATAGAGTGCAGAGAAATTAAACTGAGGGGGAAAAAAAAGAATTTGGGGAAAAAATAAACAGCTTTCATTAAAAAATGTCATTTATGACGTTGTTGTTCAGTTGTATGATTTAAATGAGCGAGACATGCTTATTGATTACTAAAATACAGTTAAAGATTGAGCAGAATCGCTTTCTGTTAAACGTGTTCCTGTTCCTTCACTTACTGTCCTGCGCTGGATAAAGAGCTAAAAATACCCGAACCGTACGAACGCCTCCGCATGCGCTGAACACGTGACTCCAGAGCTGCATTGTTACAGATCCGGCGGGTCAGCAGCTTTTCTGTCCAAGAGTCTCGGTGTGATTAATGCTCGTGAAGACGCTCAGCTGTATTAAACGGCATTAATGTTGGAACAAAATCTTATTACTCTTCCATCATTTGATCATATCTTCTCCCTTATGATGCTCGAGTCATTGATTTGATTCGCAGTGAATGCATGAAGCGATAAAAGTTAATAAAAGCATCTGGCAAATGCATAAATGTCATGGCTTTCTTATGCCATGCTTTCGGATGGAAACACATTTGTTGATCAGACGTCACCGAACGCAGTCAGAGAGAGAAACAGATCCAGGTCGCACAGACGTGATTCGCTCCAGCAGCTGTCGGCGTTTGAGTCTCCTGACTTTGAGCTCATAAAGCGCCGGTGTCCTCGTCTCTCAGGCCGTTTTGTTCCTGAAGGGATGTGACGGGACATCTGCTCTCCTCGGAAACACAAGATAAGACGTTCAGTGGTGCTGAAGCGTCAGGTTCTTCACGTCTTTGAACTCTTTGATTTGTGCTCTTCTAGTTCCAGGCGTTTCCCAACAGCAGGAACGGGTTTAAGGTCGGGATGAGGCTGGAAGGGATCGACCCGCTGCATCCGTCCATGTTCTGTGTCCTGTCTGTGGCCGAGGTCAGAAATACTTCGCGATACATCGGAGAGCATGAAATGTTCATGAAATTAGTCATTTTGCACCTCAAATAAATGTATTTTGGCTTATGAATATTTAGATATTTTGTTGTAGAAAGCAATCGCAAGTATTATAGCAAATATGTTATTTGCTGTAGTTGAGAAGTTAACATGCAGGAATGAATGTTATTGATGCATTTTTGCAGAATGATAAAAGTTGGTTCACAGTGAATTTATACTTTGAGTGCAAGTGTATATTACGGTGGCCGGGAGAGCTCAAAGCGCTGCAAATAAGAAAACACATGCAAATAAAAAAAACGTGATCATCAGTCTGACAACACGTGTGCTGCAAATCCGCACAACACATGCAAATACAAAAACGTGTTTTTTTTTTTTTATTTGCATGTGTTTTTTATTTGCATGTGTGTTTTTTATATGCATGTGTTTTTTTTATTTGCATGTTTTTTATTTGCATGTGTGTTTTTTATATGCATGTGCTTTTTTTTATTTGCATGTGCTTTTTTTTATTTGCATGTGCTTTTTTTATATGCATGTGCGTTTTTTATTTGCATGTGCCTTTTTTTATTTGCATGCGCTTTTTTTATATCATGCGCTTTTTATTTGCATGTGCTTTTTTATTTGCATGTGCTTTTTTATATGCATGTGCGCTTTTTATTTGCATGTGCGTTTTTTATTTGCATGTGCTTTTTTATTTGCATGTGCCTTTTTTTATTTGCATGCGCTTTTTTTATATCCATGCGCTTTTTTATTTGCATGTGCTTTTTTTTATATGCATGTGCTTTTTTATTTTCATGTGCTTTTTTATATGCATGTGCTTTTTTTATTTGCATGTGCTTTTTTTTATTTGCATGTGCTTTTTTTATTTGCATGTGTGTTTTTTATATGCAAGTGTATTTTTTATTTGCATGTTTTTTATTTGCATGTGTTTTTTATATGCATGTGCTTTTTTTTATTTGCATGTGCGCTTTTTATTTGCATGTGCGTTTTTTATTTGCATGTGCCTTTTTTTATTTGCATGCGCTTTTTTTATATCATGCGCTTTTTGAATATGCATGTGCTTTTTTTATTTGCATGTGCTTTTTTTTTATTTGCATGTGTTTTTTTTAATTTGCATGTGTTTTCTTATTTGCAGCGCCTTGAGCTATTCTCGGCCACCGTAATATTTGGAATAAAGCATCTGTCACGTGCATAAATGTATAAAAACATAAAACAATGCAGAAATATGCAGAAACTTTTTACTTGACCGTTTTGTCCAATATACATGTGTTTTTGAGCTTATTAGGGGCCGAGCAGTGAAGGTGTGGAGGCACTTATTGTAGTCGTTGTAATCTCTTCCGTTTCTTCTTGACGCTCATAGAGCCGCTTGAGAGAAAGTTATGAAAATTGGCACAGTGATAGAGGACAGACTGAACTGTGTCCATACCAAATTTGGAGTCTCTAACTCAATCCCTCTAGCGCCACCAGCTGTCCAAAGTTGCTCTCACGTTTATGCTGATAGCTTTTGAGGCGTAAGGGCTAGAATCAAATTCCAGATTTGACGTCAGATTTTTCACCATTTTGAATTTTCTAAAAAAACTACTTTTTCGGTCTAGGCCGTTGCTCCGATTTTCACAAAAATCGAACCAGATCATTTTTAGACCATGCCTACAAGCTTGGTCCATGCCATCACAAGCATGCTGCATTTTGGCACAGCGCCACCTAGTGGGCTGGAGATACAAAAAAAAGGTGTTTACTTAAGTTCTGAATGGTTTGTCCAAAAACCATATCAGCCATTTTTAGCCATTTTAAATTTTTAAGTAAAATGCTGTATTTTACGAACGCATTCGCATATCGTTACGAAACTTTGGTACCTGACAGCACTCAAAATGTTTTGAGACAGCGCCACCTTATGGTCAAAAGTTATAATGAAATAATATATTTATATTATAATATATTATAATAACTTTTGAATAAATCAGCCTATTGTAATGATTGGTCTTGATAGATTCCTTGGGTTATGCCAGAACATAGATACCAATCTAACTTCCTCTCCGCCGTTTAGGTTTTTTTTTTCAAAACCCACTTTTTCGAATTCCTCCTAGACCCGTTTGTCCGAGTTTCACCGAAATCGAATCCTATCATCTTCTGACTGTGCCGACAAAAAGTTACGTATTTCAACATCAATTTTGTCTCAGCGCCGCCTATTGTTCAAAAGTGATAAACCATTAAATCTTTACTAGTGACTGTGTTTGTGTTTATTTCGCCTAAAATCATCTTATTATGCCTTTAATCACATTGTTGCAGTGTGATGCTCCCAGCTTGACCCCTTGATTGCTGCGTGCAGCTATATTTTTAAGTCGAGATTACTGTTGATTTGCTCATGCTTGTTGTTGAAGGTGATTGGCTTCCGTCTGCGTCTCCGTATCGATAGTTACTCAGAGTGCTATGACTTCTGGGTAAACGCCGACTCTCCTGACATCAAACCAGCCAGATGGTGCGAGTCCACGGGACACAAACTTCATCCACCCAAAGGTTCGTTTAGAGTTAGATCTCCATTATCGTCCTAAACATACCGCTGAGATGTGTAAGAAATCAAGGATAATAAATATGTCTTTCATAAATACATCTTCTATTAATTAATCCATATTTCTCTTGCTGTCAGGTTACAAGCCAAATGAGTTTGACTGGGAGAAATATCTGGAAGCCTGTAACGCTCAAGCTGCACCAAAGAATCTCTTCAAATCCCAAAGTGGCGTAAGTTCATCGACCTTCTGGGCTGTTAAAGACTTTCTCTTTCACAGAAATGACAGTTCTTTCAGATATATCATGATATATTCTCTTCACAGACTTCAAGCACTGCGATGTTTGAAGTGGGCATGAAGCTGGAGGCGGTGGACCGGAAGAACCCGTGTCTGGTGTGCGTGGCCTCAGTGGCCGACATCGTGGACAATCGATTCCTCGTCCATTTCGACAACTGGGACGACACGTACGACTACTGGTGAGTCGAGCCGGCTTTATTTCTACAGCTCTTTATACAATACAGATGGTTTTAAAGCAGCTTCACTGTAAAAATAGCAGCGCTAATGTTGCAAAATTCATTAATTATGACACAATGTGCATTTCAGCTGTAAAGCAGCGCTAAAAAGACAATAGTTTCATAATTCTGATCAATTCAGTTCAGGTCAATAACAGAGTTGTTGTGAGAAAGGGAATATAATATTGTTATAAGAGAAAATGCAATTTTATTCACATGGATGGATGGATGTTTGGATTTTGGGTGGATGTTTGGATGGATGGAGGTTTGGATAGATGGATGGATGGAGGATGGATGGATGGATGGAGGTTTAGATGGATGGATGGAGGGATGGATAGATGGATGGATGGATGGATGGATGGAGGTTTGGATAGATGGATGAATGGATGGAGGTTTTGATAGATGGATAGATGGATGGATGGATGGATAGATGGAGGATGGTTGGAGGTTTGGATAGATGGATGGATGGATGGAGGTTTAGATGGATGGATGGAGGTTTTGATAGATGGATAGATGGATGGATGGATGGATAGATGGAGGATGGTTGGAGGTTTGGATAGATGGATGGATGGATGGAGGTTTAGATGGATGGATGGAGGTTTTGATCGATGGATAGATAGATGGATGGATAGATGGATGGATGGATGGAGGTTTAGAAGGATGGATGGATGGATGGATGAATGGATTTAGGTTTTGATAGATGGATGGATGGATGGATGAATGGAGGTTTGGATGGATGGAGGTTTGGATAGATGGATGGATGGAGGTTTGGATAGATGGATGGATGGCGGATGGATGGAAGATGGGTGGATGGAGGTTTAGATGGATGGATGAATGGATGGAGGTTTGTATAGATGGATGGAGGATGGATGGATGGAGGTTTGGATAGATGGATGGATGGATGGATGGATGGAGGTTTGGATAGATGGATAGATAGATGGATGGATGGAGGATGGATGGATGGAGGTTTGGATAGATGGATGGATGGATGGATGGATGGATGGATGGATGGGTGGAGGTTTGGATAGATGGATAGATAGATGGATGAATGGAGGTTTGGATGGATGGATGAATGGATGGAGGTGTTGATAGATGGATAGATAGATAGATGGATGAATGGAGGTTTGGATGGATGGATGGATGTTTGGATTTTGGGTGGAGGTTTGGATGGATTGAGGTTTGGATAGATGGATCAATCGATGGATGGATGGATGGATAGATGTTTCCATCACAATACCATAACTTTACTTTTTGCAATGTTATTTATTATATTATTATTTGATTATTAGTTTACAGTTTTTTTCATTGATGTGTATGAAACATTAATATAAATGAACAATATGAAAAGTGTCCAAACAGGGCTGAATATGCAATGATATGAAAATGAATATTCAGTACATTATCAGAAGGGAAGAGATGAAAGAATGTAGATCATGGTGGAAATAAAGCAGTTGCATAATGATGATTATTCATTGGAGCCGCAGGTTTGATGTACAGACGATTAATTAAAGCTTCTGTGATATTCTGTGGATGTTTAATGGAGGTTGTGACTGTATTAGTGTAGTAGCACATTAATATGCACTTCTGCTTATGTAACGTGTCTTTATAATGACTGATTGATTCCAGTCCAGTGATGCATGTCTCTGTTTTATATAATGCACCACAATACTGCTGGGATTTGCTCATGAAATGCCCTGGAGAGGAAGAGAAGGTAAAATTAGAGTCCGTCCCACACAGAGGGACGCGTCCGTTCACAGAGCCACTATAAATGGATTAGTGCAGAAACGACATGGAGTCTGTTCTGTGTGTTATTACTGTTTGTATCCAGCAGGAGAAGCTCTGACACAGAGGCTGCGCATGGAGCCAAGAGCATTCAGGATGATTTAATGTATTGTTTGTCTTCTGATTTCCATGAAACAAGGAGCAAATCCTCTGTAGAGACTCGCGTTGCTTTCAAAAACCCTCTTTCATTGGCTGGATAAACATGCCTCACGTTATTAGTTGCACTGCAGACGGGGATGTCGATCCTCAGTGACGGATGTTTTATTTCCGCAGGTGCGACGCGAGCAGCCCTCATATTCACCCGGTGGGCTGGTGTCAGGATCACGGCCGGCCGCTCACTGCACCTCAGGGTGGGTATTGACCCCTACAGTGACCCCTAGAGGATGGGTGATATTCTCGGGTTTGACCCCAGTGTGTGTGTCACAATGTTCCTCATTTAAATAATTCATGCGCAGAATAAAGGCGCGGGGCCTGGTTGAGTTAGTTAGTAGTGTGTTGAAACTGGCGGTTATGGTAAGGGGCGGGGCATTTCCCAAACACCAATCAGAGCACAGTGTGCTTCTCAGAAGGAGGGGCTTCATAGAGACCGGAAGTAAACAGAGCGTTACTGACAGACTGGGAAGAGAGGAGCTGTTGTTGTTGAGCTGTTAAAGCTCTGCCCTTTTCTGGAAAGGGGGCGGGAGCAGCAACTCATTTGCATTTAAACACTCAAATTGGGCAAATTTGACAAGCGACAATAAATGATCTGTGGGGGATTTTGAGCTGAAACTTCACTGGAGACACCAGAGACTGACATTACATCTTGTGAAAGGGGAGTTTTAAATGCACGCAGTTAGGTTGTGTGTGATTGTGAGTATCTGTGTTTTAGGACACCCCAATCCTGAACACTTCGTCTGGGAGGATTACATGGAAGATACAGGCGCGTCTGCCGCTCCGAGTCAAGCCTTCTGTGTGGTGAGAACGTGTTTCATGAGCGTGTGATTGAAGAGTTGTGACCGCGTTCTGACCGCTGCCGTGTTCCCGTAGAGACCGGCGCACGGTTTCCAGCTGCACATGAAGTTGGAGGCGGTGGACAGACGGAATCCGATGCTGATCCGCGTGGCCACCATCACCGACACCGAAGACTACAGAGTCAAAGTGAGGAAGATCACTGATCGCTGCAGTTCTAAATGTCACGCATGTGAAACTTGTTGAGCCCAAACAAACTCTGTGTTTATTAGTTTTGGACTCGTATCATCTACTAGCTTCTCTCTTGTTTTCTGTGTTCATGGCTTCATCTGAATGAATGATTACGCTTTAAGAGAAACTCGTTGTGTTTCTGATTTATTGAATGAGGATCTCTCTCTTCCTCAGGTGCATTTCGACGGCTGGCATGAGAAGTTTGATTTCTGGGTGGATTCAGACCTGCCCGATCTTCATCCGGTGGGCTGGTGCTCCAGGACGGGTCACCCGCTAGAACCGCCGCTCGGTGAGTTTCTAGTTACTCACACTCTAGTTGCTTTAGCTGAAATCAGGCGCGTTTAGTTCGGTTCAGGTAATGCACTCACACAGTGTGTGTGAGTGAGTCTGTTCCCATTATGCCACACAAATAGATCACATGATGAATTACTCGGCTGAACTGAGAGATGTGAAGTTTTACTGCGTTTAGTATGATATATGAAGCGTTATTATCATTTGTGTGTGTGTGAGGAACTGAAATAGCCGCTGGTCACTCGAGTAACGCTTTACATTAGTGTTTCATGAAGTCAAATGCAGGCCGATGCACTGCACTCATTGGATGGATGGATGGATGGATGGATGAAGGTTTGGATGAATGGATGGATGGATTTTAGATGGATGGATGGGTGGATTTTAGATGGATGGATGGATGTTTGGATTTTAAATGGATGGATTTTAGATGGATGGATGGATGTTTGGATTTTAGATGGATGGATTTTAGATGGATGGATGGATGTTTGGATTTTGGATGGATGGATGGATGGGTGGATTTTAGATGGATGGATGGATGTTTGGATTTTAGATGGATGGATGGATGTTTGGATTTTAGATGGATGGATGGATGTTTGGATTTTAGATGGATGGATGGATGTTTGGATTTTAGATGGATGGATTTTAGATGGATGGATGGATGGATGGATGGATGTTTGGATTTTGGATGGATGGATGGATGTTTGGATTTTAGATGGATGGATGGATGGATGGATGGGTGGATTTTAGATGGATGGATGGATGTTTGGATTTTAGATGGATGGATTTTAGATGGATGGATGGATGGATGTTTGGATGGAGGTTTAGCTAGATGGATCAATCGATGGATGGATGGATTTTAGATGGATTTTAGATGGATGTTTGGATTTTAGATGGATGGATGGATTTTAGATGGATGGATGGATGTTTGGATTTTAGATGGATGGATGGATGTTTGGATTTTAGATGGATGGATGGATGTTTGGATTTTAGATGGATGGATTTTAAATGGATGGATGGATGGATGTTTGGATTTTGGATGGATGGATGGATGTTTGGATTTTAGATGGATGGATGGATGGGTGGATTTTAGATGGATGGATGGATGTTTGGATTTTAGATGGATGGATGGATGGATGTTTGGATGGAGGTTTAGCTAGATGGATCAATCGATGGATGGATGGATTTTAGATGGATGGATGGATGGATGTTTGGATTTTAGATGGATGGATGGATTTTAGATGGATGGATGGATGGATGGATGTTTGGATTTTAGATGGATGGATGGATTTTAGATGGATGGATGGATGTTTGGATTTTAGATGGATGGATGTTTGGATTTTAGATGGATGGATGTTTGGATTTTAGATGGATGAATAGATGGATAGATGTTTGGATGGAGGTTTAGATAGATGGATCAATCGATAAACGGATGGATGGATGGATTTTAGATGGATGGATGGATGGATGGATGGATGGATGTTTGGATTTTAGATGGATGGATGGATGGATGTTTGGATGGAGGTTTAGATAGATGGATCAATCGATCAATAAATGGATGGATGTTTGGATTTTAGATGATGAATGGATGGATGGATGGATTTTAGATGGATGGATGGATGGATGTTTGGATTTTGGATGATGAATGGATGGATGGGTGGATTTTAGATGGATGGATGGATGTTTGGATTTTAGATGGATGGATTTTAGATGGATGGATGGATGTTTGGATGGAGGTTTAGCTAGATGGATCAATCGATGGATGGATGGATTTTAGATGGATGGATGGATGGATGTTTGGATTTTAGATGGATGGATGGATTTTTGGATTTTAGATGGATGGATGTTTGGATTTTAGATGGATGAATAGATGGATAGATGTTTGGATGGAGGTTTAGATAGATGGATCAATCGATAAATGGATGGATGGATGGATTTTAGATGGATGGATGGATGGATGGATGGATGTTTGGATTTTAGATGGATGGATTTTAGATGGATGGATGGATGGATGGATGTTTGGATTTTAGATGATGAATGGATGGATGGATGGATTTTAGATGGATGGATGGATGGATGTTTGGATTTTGAATGATGAATGGATGGATGGGTGGATTTTAGATGGATGGATGGATGTTTGGATTTTAGATGGATGGATTTTAGATGGATGGATGGATGGATGTTTGGATGGAGGTTTAGCTAGATGGATCAATCGATGGATGGATGGATTTTAGATGGATGGATGGATGTTTGGATTTTAGATGGATGGATGGATGTTTGGATTTTAGATGGATGGATGGATGTTTGGATTTTAGATGGATGGATGGATGTTTGGATTTTAGATGGATGGATGGATGTTTGGATTTTAGATGGATGGATGGATGTTTGGATTTTAGATGGATGGATTTTAGATGGATGGATGGATGGATGGATGGATGTTTGGATTTTGGATGGATGGATGGATGTTTGGATTTTAGATGGATGGATGGATGGATGGATGGGTGGATTTTAGATGGATGGATGGATGTTTGGATTTTAGATGGATGGATTTTAGATGGATGGATGGATGGATGTTTGGATGGAGGTTTAGCTAGATGGATCAATCGATGGATGGATGGATTTTAGATGGATTTTAGATGGATGTTTGGATTTTAGATGGATGGATGGATTTTAGATGGATGGATGGATGTTTGGATTTTAGATGGATGGATGGATGTTTGGATTTTAGATGGATGGATGGATGTTTGGATTTTAGATGGATGGATTTTAAATGGATGGATGGATGGATGTTTGGATTTTGGATGGATGGATGGATGTTTGGATTTTAGATGG
Organism: Opsariichthys bidens; assembly: GCA_037194245.1. Lineage (NCBI taxonomy): Eukaryota > Metazoa > Chordata > Actinopteri > Cypriniformes > Xenocyprididae > Opsariichthys > Opsariichthys bidens. The sequence goes on along the minus strand of CM074301.1, from coordinate 16,889,287 downwards.
ATGGATGGATGGGTGGATTTTAGATGGATGGATGGATGTTTGGATTTTAGATGGATGGATGGATGGATGTTTGGATGGAGGTTTAGCTAGATGGATCAATCGATGGATGGATGGATTTTAGATGGATGGATGGATGGATGTTTGGATTTTAGATGGATGGATGGATTTTAGATGGATGGATGGATGGATGGATGTTTGGATTTTAGATGGATGGATGGATTTTAGATGGATGGATGGATGTTTGGATTTTAGATGGATGGATGTTTGGATTTTAGATGGATGGATGTTTGGATTTTAGATGGATGAATAGATGGATAGATGTTTGGATGGAGGTTTAGATAGATGGATCAATCGATAAACGGATGGATGGATGGATTTTAGATGGATGGATGGATGGATGGATGGATGGATGGATGTTTGGATTTTAGATGGATGGATGGATGGATGTTTGGATGGAGGTTTAGATAGATGGATCAATCGATCAATAAATGGATGGATGTTTGGATTTTAGATGATGAATGGATGGATGGATGGATTTTAGATGGATGGATGGATGGATGTTTGGATTTTGGATGATGAATGGATGGATGGGTGGATTTTAGATGGATGGATGGATGTTTGGATTTTAGATGGATGGATTTTAGATGGATGGATGGATGTTTGGATGGAGGTTTAGCTAGATGGATCAATCGATGGATGGATGGATTTTAGATGGATGGATGGATGGATGTTTGGATTTTAGATGGATGGATGGATTTTTGGATTTTAGATGGATGGATGTTTGGATTTTAGATGGATGAATAGATGGATAGATGTTTGGATGGAGGTTTAGATAGATGGATCAATCGATAAATGGATGGATGGATGGATTTTAGATGGATGGATGGATGGATGGATGGATGTTTGGATTTTAGATGGATGGATTTTAGATGGATGGATGGATGGATGGATGTTTGGATTTTAGATGATGAATGGATGGATGGATGGATTTTAGATGGATGGATGGATGGATGTTTGGATTTTGAATGATGAATGGATGGATGGGTGGATTTTAGATGGATGGATGGATGTTTGGATTTTAGATGGATGGATTTTAGATGGATGGATGGATGGATGTTTGGATGGAGGTTTAGCTAGATGGATCAATCGATGGATGGATGGATTTTAGATGGATGGATGGATGGATGTTTGGATTTTAGATGGATGGATGGATTTTAGATGGATGGATGGATTTTTGGATTTTAGATGGATGGATGTTTGGATTTTAGATGGATGAATAGATGGATAGATGTTTGGATGGAGGTTTAGATAGATGGATCAATCGATAAATGGATGGATGGATGGATTTTAGATGGATGGATGGATGGATGGATGTTTGGATTTTAGATGGATGGATTTTAGATGGATGGATGGATGGATGGATGGATGTTTGGATTTTGGATGGATGGATGGATGGGTGGATTTTAGATGGATGGATGGATGTTTGGATTTTAGATGGATGGATGGGTGGATTTTAGATGGATGGATGGATGTTTGGATTTTAGATGGATGAATAGATGGATAGATGTTTGGATGGAGGTTTAGATAGATGGATCAATCGATAAATGGATGGATGGATGGATTTTAGATGGATGGATGGATGGATGTTTGGATTTTAGATGGATGGATTTTAGATGGATGGATGGATGGATGGATGTTTGGATTTTAGATGATGAATGGATGGATGGATGGATTTTAGATGGATGGATGGATGGATGTTTGGATTTTGAATGATGAATGGATGGATGGGTGGATTTTAGATGGATGGATGGATGTTTGGATTTTAGATGGATGGATTTTAGATGGATGGATGGATGGATGTTTGGATGGAGGTTTAGCTAGATGGATCAATCGATGGATGGATGGATTTTAGATGGATGGATGGATGGATGTTTGGATTTTAGATGGATGGATGGATTTTAGATGGATGGATGGATTTTTGGATTTTAGATGGATGGATGTTTGGATTTTAGATGGATGAATAGATGGATAGATGTTTGGATGGAGGTTTAGATAGATGGATCAATCGATAAATGGATGGATGGATGGATTTTAGATGGATGGATGGATGGATGGATGTTTGGATTTTAGATGGATGGATTTTAGATGGATGGATGGATGGATGGATGTTTGGATTTTGGATGGATGGATGGATGGGTGGATTTTAGATGGATGGATGGATGTTTGGATTTTAGATGGATGGATGGATGTTTGGATTTTAGATGGATGGATTTTAGATGGATGGATGGATGGATGTTTGGATTTTGGATGGATGGATGGATGTTTGGATTTTAGATGGATGGATGGATGGGTGGATTTTAGATGGATGGATGGATGTTTGGATTTTAGATGGATGGATTTTAGATGGATGGATGGATGGATGTTTGGATGGAGGTTTAGCTAGATGGATCAATCGATGGATGGATGGATTTTAGATGGATGGATGGATGGATGTTTGGATTTTAGATGAATGCATGGATTTTAGATGGGTGGATGGATGTTTGGATTTTAGATGGATGGATGTTTGGATTTTAGATGGATGAATAGATGGATAGATGTTTGGATGGAGGTTTAGATAGATGGATCAATCGATAAATGGATGGATGGATGGATTTTAGATGGATGGATGGATGGATGGATGTTTGGATTTTAGATGGATGGATGGATGGATGGATGTTTGGATGGAGGTTTAGATAGATGGATCAATCGATCAATAAATGGATGGATGTTTGGATTTTAGATGATGAATGGATGGATGGATGGATTTTAGATGGATGGATGGATGGATGTTTGGATTTTGGATGAATGGATGGATAGATGTTTGGGTGGAGGTTTAGATATATGGATCAATGGATAAATGGATGGCTGGATGGATGGATGTTTCCATAACATCTCAAGTCAGATGCAGGCCGATGCACTGCGCTCATTCATTGCGTGTTTTGAGCCTGTGTTTTGTTGTTGTTTTGAAGCATATGCAGGGCTTTCAGACGTGAAGAGCTCCGTGACGCAGGGCGTGTGTCCGACTCCGGGCTGCAGGGGCATCGGACACATCAAAGGAGCAAAATACACCGGACACCACAGGTGAGACGCAGAACAATTCACATCAGCACCGTCCTCAATGACTCACTCTCGTTCTGCGACTCGCATTGCTTTGTTTCAAGCTATACACGTCATCATTACATGCATTTCCTGGGGATTGATTGCGAGCACTGTGATCTACTGTATAAGATACAGGAAGGCGGAATATTCATTTTCGGTGAACTAAAGCTTTATTCAGTGCGAGTACGATTGTGTTGTTGTCTGTGATCTTGTGGAGTTTGTGAGGACCGGTTTCTCCTGGACTCTGTTCAGAGACAAACGCATCTGCTGAGACTCTCAGCCAACAGTCCGTCTGTCTCAATCCCAGCATGCCTCTGTTCTCTCTGATGAAAGTCACGGCTGGAACAAATTCTTCATTTCTCCGGTTAAACCTGCTGCCGTGTGCCAGAGCTCGACGTGCTCTCGGGGTTTTGATCTAATCCGTTCAGAGTTTAGTGCTGTTGTAAGTAAATTTTGTTTATGTTGTGCATTAAAAAACAGCTGAAGTCATTTGAGTGCTGAACAGAAATAATAACACAATACAATAAAAATACAATACAAAAATATAAAACGATGTTAAAATGCCTGGGAATAAAGATGCATTGGAGGTGCAAGATGGATGTCAGAAGTTCTTAAAGCTCTACTAGATGCATAAGGGATAAGCTTGATCATTAAGAGCTTAGAAACTAAATCTTGAACTGGATCCTAAAATGGACTCTTTATGTCATCCAGCAAAGGTTAAACAGAACTATCAGATTTCAACAACAAATAAAGCTGGCGATAATCAGCATAAAAATGCAAAGAAACACCATAATTCTCTCAAGAGGAAGCATAAATAAGTTAAAAAGAAGCGGGCCCAGTATAGAACCCTGAGGTTCCCCGCTAATAATAGGAGCTGAGGATGAGGAACACTTAGCGAAATCTACAAAGAAAGTGCTGTCTTTGAGATAAGAACTAAACTTGTGTGTCTTTCGGTAGCATCTGCTCACAAATCAGCCGCAAACGAGCGCTAAACGAGCTCAGGCGGGAAGCGGAATGGAGTCTGACCCCAGCGACAAACACAATGTAACAGACCCTCCGATTTCTCCTTCACATCCTGCCTAGAGCGTCTGGGATGCAATCAGCAGAGCTGCTATTCCCGTAGCTCACCTTTTCCAGGCATATAATCACTGGTGAATCAATTGTGCACATATAGTGAAAGAATACGGTCTTTTTTTAGAAGGCCACTTCTGATTTCACAGACAGCATAAGAAAGGAACCGTTTTAAAGCAGCGCTTCAGCCAAATCCTCCCTGCTTTGAGATGGAATTTTGAACTGGGTTTCATTAACCTCATTTACATCCCATTTGCATACAGTTTTTCTCAAAACTAGCAGTTTAAGGAGAAAATGGCAGTATTATTGGACTTTAATAAACGTCCTCTAGAGTTAAATGAGTTTGACGCTCAGACTTTGTTTATATGAGACGCCCAAAGCCATTATTACAGTAAACAAGAGCAATGTGAGCTGAAGTATATTGCAATAGATGCATAATTTAACATGCATATTATAATGCGTAATCAAAGCTACTTCATAATCTTCTTACCGCCTTGTCAACCTCAGTTTCATAATTCAATGTTTATTATAGATGAACTCATTATCTGTTACTTTGTTTTGGCCGTGTGAATCTGCACCCTGACTTTGAGCTCATGCTGCAATTCATAAATAAATAATATTATAATTTATTAAGTGCAAGATGCACTGGTTGTTCTCTTTCAATGCAGTCCTATTGTAGTATTTTTCTAAAACACGCAGCTGTGTTTTTGAGTGTCACGTGCGGTGAGCAGATCTCTATTCTTAGATCCATACGCTGAATGTGACCTGAGAATATCCTGCTGCTCTTGAACAAGTCTCCACTTCACCTCAGAAAAGACGCAGTGAGTTTCCTTCAGTGTTAAAGAAGCAGAAGTAAGTGTGTGTGTCTCGGCGCTTGCGGTTTTAGTTTCGGGTGTCTTTCCTCGCTCTGAGAGGACGATCGTGTCTGGCAGATGCTCATCCAGCTGTGAGAGAGACGGAGGCCGGAAAGGAAAAGTGTCCCGTCGGCAGCGGAGCGATGCCAGATGAATAGTGCTGATGAGGTCAGAAAAGTGCATCAGATTTAGTTCTGAACTCGGTCACATGGGGTGGCCCTCGAAAACATCAGTTCTACAGTGGAATGAAAACCATAATACTATATCAATAATGCTAAAATATCACTGGAGCACTGCACTTAAAATATGGATTGACCTCTATTTCGTAAGTATTTTTCAAAATGTAGGTATATATAATGTATAAAACAGTATTTTCAGTATTTTAAACTTGGTTAGTAATTTTATGGCACTTTTCCTCTGCATGGTACTGCTTGGCTCGGCTCGGCTCGGCTCGGCTCGTCTCGGCTTGTCTCGATTCGTCTCGGCTCGTCTCGGCTTGTCTCCTCTTGTCTCCTCTCGTCTCGGCTCAATTCGGCTCGGCTCCTCTTGTCTCCTTTCGTCTCGGCTCGATTCGGCTCGGCTCGGCTCCTCTCGTCTCGCTTTACTTTCGGTTGGAAAAGCTCCATTCGTCATTAGGTGTTCGAGCACATAGCCATAGCTGTTGTAATCGTTCAGATTTCCAAGGATCAGCATTCTCCAATAAAAGTGATCGGGCAGACCAAACCGTAAGTCGCAGACACTTGAAACTTTGTCACCAAGGCTCGTCCCGATCGGCCTGACAGAGGCTCTACAGCAGTGAAAAGTACGAAATGAATGGCTCCAAAACCGTGAGGCGTAGGCGAAATTATCAGGTATTTTGGATTTTTTGAAAAACCTACTTTTGCAAAGGTTTTTGACCCAGTCGGAACCAAACCAGTACAGCGAGATTCTCCAGAGTCTGATTGTCAATGGTTATGAAAAAAAAAAAGTTGAAATTTTGATTCACGGTCCCTAGCGGCCGCCAAATGTTCGAAGTGGGTGGAGCCACTTTTACTAAAATGGCTGTAACTCGTGAATGAAATGAGATGTTCTCACTAAAATTGGCACACCCAAGAGCTCATTTTGGGGTCATGTGAAAGAGAACATGGTGATTGGCCACTTGGTGGTGCTATAACACGAAAAAACGCATGAAAATGTCAGATCGACTTGAAAATTGGCATGCAGGGTCTTTATCCATGGTGCAAAAACATGTCCGCCATCGGCCAATGAAGTTTGAGTTCGTGTTTTTCACCTGCGTAAAACATAATGTGATTTTTCGAGTACGCCCATGATATTCATACTACATACTAGAACTCGCCGCTGTCCACCGAATCATTTGTTAAATATTGGATATTACTTTAAAAACCAACTTTGGCAAACTAGTCCTAGGTTTAACCTCAGTAACTCTTAACAAGCTTTCTAAAGCATGAATTTCCTATAAAAGTCAGTTTTAAATTTTCTTCTCTATTGTGTCGTTCCAAATGAAACGCTTCTCAAACAAGAACAAATGTAGCCACTGAACGCGTCATCAGAGAAGTTCCACCGTGGAATGATGGTCTGTCCTCTCTCTCTGTCTCTCTCAGTGCCTTCGGTTGCCCGTATTCTGACATGAACATGAAGAAAGAGGTGGTGCTGCCCGACCGGCTCGGAGGAGAGAAGCAGATCACCTTCGTCCCCGTGCACTTTGTGCAGAAGACCAAACGCTTGTGTCCAGATGAAGAGGAGGAGGAGGAGGATGGGAAGGTTGAGATCAGCCATGTGGACGACAGGTTTGTGAAAAAGCAGATCATCTACTTCATGTCAGAATGTCCTCTGCACCAGAGCTCCAACTAATGATTATATTTTTCTGTCGACTAATCTAACGATTATTTTTATTACTGTTTTTTGTTATTAATCTACTGATATTTTTTTACGTTAGAAGTTAGCACTAATTCATCAGTTCATTGAGGTGTAGAAACACCGGGACAAAACGCCATTATGTAACAATACGATTTGATTTTGATCATGTGTGTTCGTCCAGTGGGAGACATTTGAACTTTAACATGAAGAGCGTCAAAGACTTTCTCTACAGTCTTAAAGGAACTTCGATGGTGTTCAAGCCGTTGAACAAACGTCTCCTGAGCCGTGTGTTTTTCCTCTCGCTCCGTCTGTGATGCAGCGAGTCTTGTGATTGGTTGTCAAGCCAGCCGATCAGAATTTTGGTTTGTGTCGAGCAGGTGCGCGGGGCGGGAATCAGGAGCGGCTCAAACCTCGCACGTGCGAAAGAGATCGTCCGCACACGTCCAAATAAACTTCTTTGAAACGCAAAACTGATTTTCGTTCGCTCCAAATGTTTTCTTATTTGCGAGACGAAGATTTTCTCCTCGACTCGGTTCACGCTCAAAATATGATCTCGGCAGAGATCCGATTCCACAGGTGGAACGCCATTTGGGTTCTGCAAAGAAGGAGCGTTTTATCCGGCCTCTGTTTAAAGTGTTCCCACACTTTTGATCATCGCGGTTGAGATAGAATGGAACTTCCTCCGTTCCCGGGAGCAGAAGCCGCCGTTACGCCAGATCAGTGTGACAGTGTGACGATGTAATGGATGAGTGCACTAGTGTTGCCTTTCTGAAGTGAACATCATCCACTCTTTGACTCCTTGTTTGATCAGAGTTGCTACATTTTTGACAGCTGGATGATGTAATCATGTGACTGTCGCACACTGCTATTGTGTTTATGTATGCAATACTGTAAATAGTGTGTGTAAATGCAGCATTAATGAGTTTTCTGAGCACATCATTTAATTATCACTCAGTCGATGGAAACGAGTCAAATCTGATTTTTGGCCTCTGTGGTGTTTATCCTCACATCAGTACAGTGAAGTGTCGACTCTGTGCTGCAGATTCTCTGACCGAGAGACAGAGAGACAGAGAGACAGAGAGAGAGAGAGAGACAGAGAGAGAGAGAGAGAGAGACAGAGAGAGAGAGAAACAGAGAGAGACAGAGAGAGAGAGAGAGACAGAGAGAGACAGAGAGAGAGAGACAGAGAGAGAGAGAAACAGAGAGAGACAGAGAGAGAGAGAGAGAGAGACAGAGAGAGAGAGAGACAGAGAGAGAGAGAGAGAGACAGAGAGAGAGAGATTTTTTTTGAGATTCAATACCTCTTTTATTTATCCAAAAAGGAGTTTTCTACAAAAGAATCCTCTTTTTTTTTCCCTTTTTTTCCTTCAACACAGCATAAAAAAAAAAAAAAAAAAAAAAAAAAAAAAAAAAAAACAAATCAAAAACCAATTTAACTCAAAAGCATACCAAACAACAAATCATTCTCCACAACAGTACATAAAACATTTTTAAGACACCAAAGGTTTGTGAACTCTTCTATATTATTTGTAGTACTGTAAAAACTAAAATCAACTTTCAATCTGGCTTTCAACATTCTAATGAAAACAGTGTTTGCATCAAAATCTAAAGACTCTTCTATCTTATTCCTTCTGCTAAGATAGATAGCCATTTTTGCCTGTCCCAATATGAAATTAAACAATTGACATTTAACCCTCTGCTTCTGACTATATCTAAAACCAAGAATAAACATATGCTCAGAAAAAGTTTCTCCAAACATCATAAACATTTTTTGCAAGTAATAAAAAAAAGAACACAGTCTGCTACAATTTAAAAAACAGTGATAAACAGTTTCCCTCTGCAAACAAAAAGGGCAATTTTCGCTTACACTGGGATTAATAACAGAAATAAAAGCATTGACTGCCACAATACCGTGTAGGATTTTCCACTGTAAATCCCCTACCCTTTTTGTCAACGGTGGTTTATATATTGCTCTCCACACAGGCCTGATCTCATTGTCAAGCCCTAGATGAGCCCTCCAAGGAGTATCAGCCCGACCACTTAGTTTGCCTTTATTTAAAACTTTGACAAACATTTTATACATTATTTTTCCTCCGATAACGTCAAACTTATTTATTAGAGTCCCTCTGGACTCTAACAATTGACCAGTGCAGTCTTTAAAATCAGGAACAAGTGTCAATACAGGAAAAGGATCATCAAACATTGGTTGACAGTATTTATTACAGTAGTCATTTAACAGAGAAAGTTCAATCTTTGTAAGTTCACATTTCCATTTACTAAGCATTTGACTTATGACCCTGGTTGACCTAATACCAACATGAGATGCAAGACTTTCAGCATCAAACAAATTTGGTCCACATAGATCAACCACATGTCTCAGTGTAACAATTCCAGCTGAACAGAACAACTTCATCACAGAAGATCCTGCTAAACGTTCTATATTAAAACGAGTGCCATTCACTACCGGTTCTTTTAACAGCCATGACAAAGACTCACAGTCTGTCATTCTCTTTTTGTGGAACATCCCCCACACAGTGAACAAACCCTGATAAAACTTTGGGAGGCTAAACAGTTTATGAGCGCTAAGATCCATCAAAAACAAAGGCTCAGCAAGACCCAAATTTCCGCCTCGGGTCAATATGGTTCGGGCTAAGGCTCTCCAGACAAGGTCTACAGGTCCAACAAGGAACCTTTGAATGAAACGCAGTCGGAAAGCAGCACCCCTACTAGCGAGATGAACGAGTCCTTGCCCTCCCTCCTCCTTTGGCAGGAACAAAATACTCTGCGGAACCCAGTGAAGACGGTCCCAGAAAAAGTTTACCAACACCGCTTGTATCTTAGCCAACAATTGTACTGGAGGGTCTACACATGATAATCGGTGCCACAGCATTGATGACACTAAGTTGTTGATTATTAGTATTCGACCTCTAAAAGACATGTGTGGCAAAATCCATTTCCATTTTTTAAGTCGTCCTTCAACTTTCTCTAAAGTATCATCCCAATTTTTACACATAAAAGACTCATTACCAAGGTAAACACCGAGATATTTAAAACCACCCTTTTTCCAACTTAATCCGGCTGGTAAAACGAGTTTCCTACTTAACTCATCACTGGCTATAACAGCTTCACTTTTATCCCAGTTAATTTTTGCGGAGGACAATGTACCAAAAACATTAATATTTTTTTCCAGGGTGTCAATGTCTTCTTGTTTTTTAACAATAACAACAACATCATCAGCATAAGCGGATAATTTAAAAACTGTTTCACAACCAGGAAGGCTTACACCAGAAAGAGATTTTCTTAAATTATGCAAAAGAGGCTCTATGGCCAATGAATACAGCATTCCCGATAGAGAACAGCCTTGTCTAATTCCCCTCTGAGCCTTAAAAGGAGCACTTAAACCACCGTTGATTTTTAAAATACTCTCAATGTCACTGTACAAGACTCGAATCATGTTTATAAAACCAGAGTTGAACCCAAACGCATCTAGTGTACGCCACAAATACTGGTGTTCAACTCTGTCAAAAGCCTTTTCCTGATCTATTGAGATCAGACAACTTTCACAGCCCAATGATTTGGAAAGGTCTAAAAAATCACGAATTAAAATAACATTATCCGATATCAACCTATTGGGTATACAATAAGTCTGGTCAACATGAATGACATACTCCATCACTTTTCTCAGCCTCCTGGCCAACACTTTTGACAAGAGTTTATAATCAGTGCAGAGAAGAGCCACTGGCCGCCAATTCTTGATCTCCTGTAAATCTCCTTTTTTGGGGAGGAGAGTCAGCACCGCTCTCCTGCAGCTCAAAGGTAAGAGTCCTTTACTTAAACTGTCTCTTAGCACAAGCTGCAGATCTTTGCCAATCACAGGCCAAAAGACTTTATAGAAGTCCACCGGAAGGCCATCAATGCCTGGAGCCTTACCGTTCTCTAGGCTCTGTAATGCAGAAAAAAGTTCATCAGCAGAGATTTGTGTGTCCAACTCTGCATTGGCCTCCTCAGACACCTTGGGTAAGCCTTCATAGAAGGACTGCGCCGCCTCAGGGTTCTCTTGTAACTCTTTCTTGAAGAGTTTCTCATAAAAAGCAACTGCACTCTTACGGATCTCCACCGAGTCTTGTAGCAACTGTCCAGTACTGGACCGCAAAGAGTGCATGAGCCTTTTTTGTCCATTTTTTTTCCGTTCAAGACCAAAAAAAAAGTGAGATGGGGCATCCATTTTCACAATGTCCTGATAACGAGAACGGACCAGAGCCCCTTGAGCAGAAAAACCCAATAGGTTAGATAAAGCTAACTTTTTTCTTTTAAGAACTTTAAAATGTTCTTTCTCTCCTGTGGAGTCTGCCAAATCTTGCAGCTTCACTATTTCACTTTCCAGATCTTTCATAGACCGAGTCATGTCCCTTGTAACATTGAGAGTGTATTGTAAGCACAACTGTTTTATCTTACCCTTCCCTATGTCCCACCACTGTTGTAAAGAAGTAAAATCAGATTTTGTCTTAGCATATTCACTCCAAAAAAATTTAAAAGTATCTTTAAAAACACTATCAGAAAGCAGGGTTACATTAAAATGCCAATAGGCACTTTTGCATTTCACATCTTTAATAAAGATGGAGACTTGTACAAGTGAATGATCTGAGATACCAACTGGGTGTATTGAACAACCCTTAAGTACATTGTTCTGATGTTTGAAACAATAAAACCTATCAAGTCTAGCTAAAGATAAAGAATTATCCTTAACATGAGTCCAAGTATATTGGCGCTGAGTTTTATAAAAAAAACCTCCAAACATCACACAGATCATTAGCCTCAATTAACTTCACAAGACATTTTTTACTGGCTCCATGTGGTTCTAGGTGATTTCTGTCTAAACTTGCATCTGCAGTACAGTTAAAATCACCACCCAGGAACATGTATCCATCGTCACTACAGTTGCTAATTACATTATTAAGAGTGTTTAAAAAAAACACTCTTTCAGTAGCTACAGTTGGAGCATATACATTAATAAAAGTCAATTTTACATTTTCAAATACAGCTTGTATTTTTAATAAGCGACCCCTAATAACTTCCTCAGTGACACAAGAAAAAGGTAAAAAGTCTCTAGCAAACAAGATGCCAACTCCACCACTGCTACTAGTGTTATGGCTGAGAAAAACTTCCCCATCCCATTCTTTTTTCCATACAGTTTCATTCTCTGCTGTACTATGTGTTTCTTGTAAAAAAATGACATTCAAATTCTTAACCTTAAACAGGTTGAAAAGGGAAGCTCTCTTCACATCCTCTCTGGCACCATTAATGTTTAAAGAGCCCAGCTTTATGTCACACATGCTAAAAATTAAGCTGCATTTAAACAAACCAGAGATGTTAACACAAAAAAAGAAGAAGAAAAACAAAAGACCCTTAAACATCATTTGCCACTTGCGCTTTAACTTTTATCATCAGTTTTCTAAGACGATAAACTTCTTGATCAGTGAAGATTGGTTGGCCGGGACGTTCTGCATTTTTCAAGAAGAATTTAACGGAGTCATGGAACAACTTTAAGTCTGGGAAAAATTCATCAATTTTCATTGATCTCATGCCTTTTGTTTTTTGTAAAAACGACTGAATTCTGGAGAAAGAGTAAGCACTCTCCACATCCATCTGTGTGTCTCCACAAACATCACTTTCAGACTCTTGTGTGTCCATTAAACCGTCATCTGACTGAGATGAACTTATTTGATTCGTCTTTGACAATTTTGTACCTTTTTCAGTGTTTGATGTTTTGTTTTCTGGATTTTTTCTCTTGGTTGACATTTTAGAAAAATCCACCTCTTTCAAGACGTCTTCCTCATTAAGCAACACTGACTCCGCAACTCTAGTCGCGGTACAACCAACATTTACAACATCTTGTACATTTTGTTCACTCACCAAGTCTTCCATTATCTCAATCTCCTGATCGCTAACACCTTGTATTTCTTCTTGCGAAACCTGTGTAATTCCCTGCGGTTCGTCCGGTAGTGGGCCTCTGTTTTCGGCTCGGTCTGACGGCGGTTCTGCTGCATTGGCATCAGCTGACCGACTCGATTCACCTACTCTCTCCGGACACGAGCGAATCACATGACCTACAGTCCCACACCCAAAACATTTCATCGTTTCTGATGTTACATGCACAGTGTAATCAAAATCGTCAACATTAAACTTAAAAACGATGTTCAGTTCTTCGTCACTCTTTTTAAGAATCATGTGCACTTGTCTCCTAAAAGACACGACGTGTTTAAGATGAGGAGACTTACAGCTGATGGGAATCATTCTGATCGGGGATACTAACTTTCCGTGTCTCCCTAGTTCTTTTTCCAAAAGATCGTTTTTTAGAAACGGGGGTACATTCGAAATAATGACCTTTCTAGCTGGACTTACTAAGGACAAAACAGGCGTATAAGTACCTTGAATCACTACTCCTCCCTCAAGTAATTGATTTACTTTATCCATATGATCTAGAAAGATCACTACAGCACTATTCATTCTAGAAGCAGACTTAATACTTTTGTATCCAACAATCTCACCAACAGCTAGACTACATTCTTCAACCGAACACCCGTCAGGCGGAGACAGTTTTATAGCGTGTCGGCGCGTAAGTTTGTGCAAACTACAACCTTCACTTGCTGCAGCCATGCTGACCAGCCACGCCGGCAGCAGCCGCCGCCTCCACAAAATAACAACAGCAGCAAATATATATATACCTTCGCCTTACACTAGTCAAAAACAATGCAAGACATTAACAGAGGGAAAAAAGAAAAGAATTAGAAAACTCACACACTTCCACCCGCTCTCAACAGCACTCAGCACGCTCACTCTCAACACACACCCAGAGGAGAGAGAGAGAGAGAGAGAGAGAGAGAGAGACAGAGAGAGACAGAGAGAGAGACAGAGAGAGAGAGAGAGAGAGAGACAGAGAGAGAGAGAGAGAGACAGAGAGAGAGAGACAGAGAGAGAGAGACAGAGAGAGAGAGAGACAGAGAGAGAGAGACAGAGAGACAGAGAGAGAGAGAGAGAGACAGAGAGAGAGAGAGACAGAGAGAGACAGAGAGAGAGAGACAGAGAGAGAGAGAGACAGAGAGAGAGAGAGAGAGACAGAGAGAGACAGAGAGAGAGAGAGACAGAGAGAGAGAGACAGAGAGACAGAGAGAGAGAGACAGAGAGAGAGACAGAGAGAGAGAGAGAGACAGAGAGAGAGACAGAGAGAGAGAGAGAGAGACAGAGAGATGATGAAACTGCATTATCTGTGCGCTGTGAGAGCGCTCCGTGGCGCCCGTCCAGAGCTGTGAGAGGATTCCTGTCAGACGCTGCGGCCCGAGTGTTTTTCATCCACGATAAAGTGCGTCAGCAGCTCCCGGTTTAATTTTGAGCAGCAGTGTTTCAGTTCAGTCAATAAACAGACGTGTTACACCGCTAATTCTATGTAGACTTTTGAAAGAGCTGAGAATCGCACTGCGCTGAGGTTTGGAGTCGTGACAAACCGTGTCTGACGCCAAGAGACGAATCCAGCAGAAAAGCAGCGAGCGAACATGTGCTGCTCCTTTACAGAGACGCCGATAAATCGCTCAAGAATTTACATATTCTTATAAGCAGTGTCATTTATGAATATTTTACACTGAGTTTTATATTAATGTTGGTATGAAGATGTTTTATTTTCAATGTTAAATTAAAGTGGTGGTTGATTTATGATTTGTGTGAATTGTCGCTGTTGAAGCTCCGCCCTCTTCGGGAGCTCATTTGCATTTAAAGGGACGGCGTGTTTTTGCTCCTCGCACCCAAATTTGACAAGCGATAATAAATGATCTGTTTTATTTCAGTTTTGTGTTTAGTTCCATTTTAGTTTGTAATCATTTATGCTACAATATTCCACGCAATTTTGATTTCATGGTGACCTGGTTTTGTTGAACTGACCGCTGACTGACCGTCTCTCTCAGGGTGGAGATGGCGGCGTATGACGGCGGCGCTCCTCGTCTGCGCGGCCGGCCGGCGGTGGTGAAGAGAGAGCTGAAGGAGGAGCCTTTGACTCCGGGAGCGAAGCCGCTGTCGCCCCTCGGGAAGAGAGGACGCTTGCCCAGCAGGTGATGAGTGAACCGTGAACTCCTGACATATGATTATTAATCACTCCTGCAGACCATAACGAGCACCAATGATGCCTTTTCTCGTCTTCATCTTTCTTTAGTGATGTTGTCTGAGCATGAAAAGCTCTGGAATGTTCCAATATCCGTTTCTGAACTCCCTAAAACGCCTCCGTCTCGAGTTTTCTTCACAGTATTCCTCAATTTAACCCTCATGTGCCGTTCGGGATGTTTTCATCCACTATGGGGAATTTTTGAGTGTTAATTTGGCCGTTACTTTTTCCGTGTTTCAGCAAATGGAATGATTTTTGGTGACAAATCTTGACACATATTTTGGGAAAATGCTTTGAAAATGTTCAAAAACTCCACAGGACTCTGTGGGAAAATTCACGACCCTTTCATTCTGATTTTAACTGCTTTAAAAATGTATCAGATAAATATTTTTTTCAAATTGTTTTGCTTAAATCTATTAATCAAAACGACTAAATTAAAAAAAAAAAAATATCAGGATTTTAACTCTTTAATTGCCAAATTCATAAACGATGTCACTGATTTGGGAAAAAACGTGTCAAAGATTAGAAACAACGTTGTTAGTTTTTGTGCAGCATCAGATTTTAACGTTTTAAAGATTTTAAAAAAAAAAATGTAGTCGTTTTGATCAGGACTGAGGTTGATTAATAGATTTAAGCAAAACAGTTTGAAAACAATATTTATCTGATACATTTTTAAAGCAGTTTTCAGGGTGGTGAATTTGAACAATGCACAAGGGTTAAATCATTCATACGCAGAACTTAGTGATTTTTTTTTTTGTTTAGTTTTGTTTTTCCTCTGCAGTATTTATTCATAAACGAGTCCTGGATTGATTTCTTGCACGTCTGAAATGTTTGTGTCCGCTGGAGTTCTGTTCATTTGCCTGTTTTTACCTCGTCAGAGAGAGTTTCTTTATCCGTTTCCGGCCATTAATCATTCATGTTTCGTTTACTCTTAATTGCACAATGTTTTGGAGGCTTTTAACGTCTTCTGAACTTCCACAGATAAAAGAGAGACGCTCGTTTCTCTCCGGCGTTTGGAGTCAGACCGTCTGTTTGTGCTTTTGTTTCCTTCCAAAGTTGTGAATTTAACTTAACCGGATTATGGCGTGAATCATTTGTGAATGAAGCAGCGTTTACATCCGAACAAAATCGCCATTGAGACGCTTCTGGAGGGATTTAAACCAAATTAAACCAACATTTGAGATGCTGCGACGCGATTGTTCTGCTGGTTAGTCCAGTTATCCAATCACAGCCTCTCCTGAGGGATAGTCACATGAGGGATTTATTTTGTAAATGAATTTCTATTCTGATAAAAAAAAAAAAAAAAAAGCGATCTGCTTCAAATTTTTATGTGCTTTTTTTTTTTTTAGAATTTATTCCAGCGATTTCTTTTTTTTTTTTCTTTTTTTCATGCGGTATCCAAAAATTTGCATAAAAATCTATTTATTGATGCGTGTGTGAGATTAAAACCATCATTAACGGTCTCGTTTCGCTGCGAGCTGAACAGATGAAGCGCTCATTGCTGTCGGTGCCAGAGGAGGATTTCGGATCAATCCTGTGTTTCTACGGCAGGAACATTTTAAAGCTTTCATTACACTTCTAATACACTTCCAACAGCTTCGGGTCGTTTTGCCAGAGATTTGGGCTAAAAAGCTTGATTTCATTCAGATGGTCCTGCGGGGTGAAGGATCAGATCTGCTGTAATAATAGAGACACGGAAGTGGGAAATCTGTGCGCAAAACTGAAGTATTAATCCGTTTATCTGTGTTACTGTCAGGCTTTTATTTCTGACTTTTTTTCTTGTCTTCAACAAACTGAGATCATTTTGTAATTTAATTAAAAAAAAAAAAAAAAAACTTTTATTTTTGCATGCACCTTTATAATATTTTTTTTATTCATTTTCTATTTTTATTTTATTTATTTATTTAATGTTCATTTGTATTTATTTTAGCATACATGTTAAATCTTGCTTATTTACTTTTTATTTATTTATATATTCTTTAAAAAAAATATTTATATATTTTATTTTGCATGCATCTTAAAGTTTACTTATTTATTTATTTTATTTTTATTAATTTTTCTTTTTTTATTTGTTTGTTTTTGCAAGCATATTAAATTTTGCTTCTTTATTTACAATTTATATATTTTGATTCTTTATTTTTATTTATTTTGTAATTTTATTTGTATTTTGTAATTATTATTTTATTTTATTAGTACTCATTTTCTATTTATTTTTCTTCTTTTTTCATTTTTATTTATTTATATATATATATAATTTATTTTGTTTTTTATGTTTATTTATTTATTTTTTTATATTTTATTTCACTCAAATTTTTTATTTATGTATTTTTGTTTATTCGTTACTGTGTAAAAAGAAAAAAGATAAGATTAAGATTTTGATCATCTGTTTTGTCTATTTTGAAGCATCTGATTGTGGTGAAATGAAGCTAATTATTAATGGCTGATTGGATGTTATTAATTTTGCTCGTCACTCATCCGTCTGTTTCTCTCTCTTCAGTCTCTCTCAGTCAGCGAAGTATCTGCGCATCAAGGACGAGGAGGACGACATTGACGTGAACAGTGTTATTTCAGGTGAGCGTCTGTATATTTCTTCAGTGACTAAAGCCTTTCACATTCAGCCAATCACATTCTCTCTTGAGTAGAAAAACTCATTTGTAAAAGTTGCTCTTGTAAATTTTGTATTTTTAATCGCATTTTAAACCACAATTTTTCTCAGGAAAAACCACGAGTAGATATTTTTCTCCAAATCGTGCAGATGGACTGATATAAACTAGTACACACTGATCAGCCAATCAGATTGGAGCTTGAGGTTTTAGAAAAGGAGATATTTGTGTAATCGGATCAGTCCATGTTTGAACTCTGAGTTAGTTGAGAATGTAACGGTCCGGTCTGCAGACGCGCTTCATAATGATATCCAGCGTTTTCGCAGCAGTTTCATTGATTGCCATAATTTTCTGATTGTTTCCATGGAGACACGAGAGCCCTCCAGTCCGTTTCATTACAGTCAGCAGGAGATGTGTGTGTGTGTGTGCGTGTGTGTGTGCGAGTGTGTGTGCGAGTGTGTGTGCGAGTGTGTGTGCGTGTGTGTGCGTGTGTGTGCGAGTGTGTGCGAGTGTGTGCGAGTGTGTGCGAGTGTGTGCGTGTGTGTGTGCGAGTGTGTGTGCGAGTGTGTGTGTGCGAGTGTGTGTGCGAGTGTGTGTGCGAGTGTGTGCGAGTGTGTGCGAGTGTGTGCGAGTGTGTGCGAGTGTGTGTGTGAGTGTGTGAGTGTGAGTGTGTGTGAGTGTGTGTGAGTGTGTGAGTGTGTGTGTGTGTGAGTGTGAGTGAGTGTGTGAGTGTGTGTGAGTGTGTGTGAGTGTGTGTTTGTGTGAGTGTGAGTGTGAGTGTGTGTGTGTGTGTGTGTGTGAGTGTGTGTGTGTGTGAGTGTGAGTGAGTGTGTGAGTGTGTGTGAGTGTGTGTGAGTGTGTGTTTGTGTGAGTGTGAGTGTGTGTGAGTGTGTGTGAGTGTGTGTGTGTGGGAGTGTGAGTGAGTGTGTGAGTGTGTGTGAGTGTGTGTTTGTGTGTGAGAGAGTGTGAGAGAGTGTGAGAGAGTGTGAGAGAGTGTGAGAGAGTGTGTGTGTGAGTGTGTGTGTGAGTGTGTGTGAGTGTGTGTGAGAGTGAGTGTGTGAGTGTGTGTTTGTGTGTGAGAGAGTGTGAGAGAGTGTGAGAGTGTGAGAGTGTGAGAGTGAGAGAGTGTGAGAGAGTGTGTGTGTGAGTGTGTGTGTGAGTGTGTGTTTGTGTGTGAGTGTGAGTGTGTGTGTGTGGGAGTGTGAGTGAGTGTGTGAGTGTGTGTGAGTGTGTGAGAGAGTGTGTGAGTGTGTGTGTGTGTGAGTGTGAGTGTGTGTGAGTGTGTGTGTGTGTGAGTGTGTGTGAGTGTGTGTTTGTGTGTGTGTGTGTGAGTGTGAGTGTGTGTGTGAGTGTGTGTGGGAGTGTGTGTGAGTGTGTGTGAGTGTGTGTTTGTGTGTGAGAGAGTGTGAGAGAGTGTGAGAGAGTGTGAGAGAGTGTGTGTGTGAGTGTGTGTGTGAGAGTGTGAGAGTGTGTGAGTGTGAGTGTACTTGTTTTCCTTACATTGTGGGGACCAAATGTCCCCACAACGTGAGTAAAACCAGTAAATCTTGACATTGTGGGAACTTTTGTTGGTCCCCATGAGGAAACAAGCTTATAAATCATACAGAATGATCTTTTTTGAAAATCTAAACTAGCAGAACATTTTCTGTGAGGGTTGGGGGGGGGGCAGAATGTACAGTTTGTACAGTATAAAAACCATTACACCTATGGAATGACCCCATAAAACATAAAAAACACAACGAGTGAGTGAGTGAGTGAGTGTGTATCTCAGTGTCGGTCAGTGAGGATCTGGTCATTTCTCTCTGTGGTTCAGTTAGTGTTTCACTGCATCAGCGGCTCTGATCTCAGGTCAGTTGTTCTGACTCTCTGAGCTCCTCCTCATCACAAGCTCTGGTGTGTAATCAGCTGCAGCGTATTCCTAAATGATGCGAAGTGTCTTATTTTTAGAACGCTGCAAGATTATGCTGCGATTTTCATGAAGAACGCTGCCGTGAGTCTGGAGGCGTGTGGTGAATCAGCTCTTTCTTAGACGAGCAGGTTGAGCTGCTCAGTTTTATTCTCACTGCAGGTGCACTGAAACCACATTTGGTGTGGAAATCATTTCAACTCATCTCACAATTAATTACATATAAAGACAAGTTACTCGTTGAATTAAGCGTAGAGTTTTGAAGTAGGAAGACGTCAAGAGCGTTTTGATTTGTTCACTTGAAGTGATCGGTGTTTCCCCATGAGAATCAGTCACCTGTGACGCTGTCGGCTCTCAGTGGTTCTTAAATCCTCGATTGTCTCCAGAGATCGTCTCGATTAGACAGTGAAGTTGTCAAGTGGGATAGATTGTCATCGGATGTGCTCGGCTCTTCTGCTCCGATTTCATTAGCCGAGACGATCGAGTCGCCGTCTGAACCTCAGACCATGAAGAGTCATTGTCACGACATCTTCACCCCGTCGGCTCAGATCCGGCTCAGATCCGGCTCAGATCCGGCTCAGATCCGGCTCAGATCCGGTGGGTCAGGTGATCGTCGCATCATCAGCTGTGTCGAGAGATCAAGAGATTCGTTGAGATACTATTATAGTTTTTAATATTATTTTGAATGAGCTTCATATTTCAGTTGTCATTGTAATTTTTAAGGTTTTAGTAATATTGTCATTTTCATTAGTTTTTAATTCATATTTAATTCATAAAGTTTTAGTATTTTTGTCACTATTATTAGTATTTTATTTTACAATTTTTTTTGTCTATATAAATTTTAAATATTTTGAATTAGTTTTGATTTTTATATTTTAATGTTTTAATTTTAGTACAATTTAATAATTTTAGTATTTTTCAATTTATTTTTGTTTTTTAAATGTCTTTTTAAATTTTGATTTAGAGTGAATTAGATATTACATTTATATTTACAAATTCATTTTAAATAAATTTTAGTATTTTTGTCATTTTTATTTAGTTATTTAATTAGTATATATATATATATATATTTTAAATTGAATTAGTTTTTATTTTTGTATAATATGTTCATTGTTAATGTTAAAGTGTAAAAGTGTAATTAATTTTCTTATAATAATGTTTTGGTTATTTTTATTTTTTTAAATACATCTATATAGTTTTATTAGCAATTTCAATTAGTCTTTATTTTTATATTTTCAGTTTTTTAAATTTGAGTGAGTTAGTCATTTTGTTTTATTTTTTTTATTGTTTTATAACTGTCTATTATTAGGTTATTTTAGTACGTAAGGTTAAACTAAATTAAAAAAAAAGAGAGAAATGTTTGCCTTTCCGACTTGCCGAAATGAAATATTTATTTCATTTCAAATATCAAAGGTGTAATAATAACGTTCCTGCCAGAATCACAGTGAGCCGGGCCTGAGGTGCGGCGCTGGTCTTGGCTCCACAGCCGGTTTCGAGGGGTTTTGGGTTTGTTTGGAGGCTGGAGAGCAGCGGATCTGTTTTTAGAGCCGGAGCGGAGCAGACGTGTCGTTCCCAGCGCTCATTAGAGCCGGAGCTCAGCGTGGGCCAGAACACACTGACAGTCTGACAGCAGCGACTCGTGATTCATGAGCTGACCGTGTCAAACGGCACAGAACTGACAGATCAGATCACATGACCCCGCAGATGATCCGCTCTCCTTCTGTGATTCACATCGTCCTGTAACGTCCATCTGTGCTCTCACGTATGACGGACGCCACCTGATTTCACTCCGTTTGAGTTTGTTCATCTGCGCTCTCTCTGCAACTTTTTAACCATTTCATAAATCCAGTCATTTGTGGATATGGATTTTTTATTTTTTTTAAAAATCTAAATATTTTAGACTTTAGTGTAACAAGGAAATGTACATTTGTGGCAAAATTGCTGTTGTTTCCGTGATTTTACCTCGTTTAAGGAGAAGGTTCTTTAAAGTCAGAATACAGATGTTGAGGAGGTGAAGTGAAATAAAGTCCCAGTAGTTCATGGACACACCTTACATAAGTAACAATAAGCAGTACATTATAGTGTTTGTTCATCTGTGTTAAAGTTAACAAAAGCACAACTGTTCATTGTTAGTTCGTGTTAGCGGAGGTTCGTTGAATAATAACTGAACTGGCGGGTTTTGGCTGATTCTGCTTCGTGTCCTTGAGGATCTCACCAGGGTTTGGAGCAGATGGTCCGTATCTGATGGTGTCGAGGGACGTCTGATCTTCCTCTTCACTCTAAATATTTACAGTCCCAGTCGTGGTTCTGTCTCTGACACGAGCTGCAGTTGAACGTCCCTCTCTCTGTCGTTTTATTATTAGTTTGTCTGAAGGTTTAACTGAGGAATGTGAATTGAAGACTGACGTGATGTGTAATAATCGATGGCCTTCAGTCAGTGAGGTCTGGTGGATGGCAGAAGTGAAGTCGTTGCGTGCTCGTATGGACGCGCGTGAAGCGGTTTCTGGTGTCGTCTGAAGGTGAAGGTCTCCAGGTTCTCGTTGGGGCTCGTGTGTTCAGGAACTGGAGCCGTTGATCGATTGGACGCTCCGGCTGCTCCGATCCTATGAATCATTCCTGACAGGAGCATCAAAAGGCATTAGATGATACATTTTCTCTTCTCAGTGATGAAGAGCAGATTTTTGTTCATTCATAGGGTTAAAACGCACGTGTGTCTACATCAGTGATGGATGAGTTTACTCTTATAAATATATGTAATCTTCTGACAGAATAATCGGTCATCTTTTTCCCCCTTATTTTTTCTTCTCTTTTTTTCCAAAACCTCTTTGGTGATGTGGTGATGATGATGATGGTGGTGTTGATGATGATGATGATGGTGGTGATGATGATGATGATGGTGTTGATGATGATGATGGTGGTGATGATGATCGTGATGATGATGGTGGTGGTGGTGGTGATGATGATGATGGTGGTGTTGATGATGACAGTGGTGATGATGACAGTGGTGATGGTGGTGATGATGGTGGTGATGATGGTGGTGGTGGTGATGATGATGATAATGGTGGTGATGATGGGGTGGTGGTGATGATGATGATAATGGTGGTGATGATGGGGGTGATGGTGGTGATTATGAGGTGATTATGATGGTGGAGATTGATGATTATGTCGTGATGGTGCTGTGATGATGGTGATGCTGCTGATGATGATGGTGATGTTTGAGATGATGATGATGGGGAAGCTGCTGCTGATGATGCTAGTGATGATGATTATGGTGATGATGGTGCTGGTGATGATGCTGGGGATGGTGATGGTGATGATGATGGTGATGATGATGCTGGTGATGATGATGCTGATGATGCTGGTGATGATGATGATGCTGGTGATGATGATGCTGGTGATGCTGGTGATGATGCTGGGGATGGTGATGATGATGATGATGCTGGTGATGATGATGATGCTGGTGATGGTGGTGATGATGATGCTGATGATGCTGGTGATGATGATGATGATGCTGGTGATGATGCTGGGGATGGTGATGATGATGATGCTGGTGATGGTGATGATGCTGGTGATGATGATGATGCTGGTGATGATGCTGGGGATGGTGATGATGATGATGATGATGATGCTGGTGATGATGATGATGCTGGTGATGATGATGATGCTGTGATGGTGGTGATGATGGTGGTGATGATGATGGTGGTGATGATGATGATGCTGGTGATGGTGGTGGTGATGATGGTGATGATGATGATGGTGATGATGATGATGATGCTGGTGATGATGATGATGCTGATGATGCTGGGGGTGGTGATGATGATGATGATGCTGGTGATGGTGATGGTGATGATGATGCTGATGATGATGATGCTGGTGATGATGCTGATGATGCTGGTGATGATGCTGGGGATGGTGATGATGATGCTGGTGATGATGCTGGTGATGATGATAATGCTGGTGATGGTGGTGGTGGTGATGATGATGATGCTGGTGGTGGTGATGATGATGATGCTGGTGATGATGGTGGTGATGATGGTGGTGATGATGGTGGTGATGATGCTGGTCATGATGCTGATGATGCTGGTGATGATGATGATGCTGGTGATGGTTGTGATGATGATGCTGATGGCCAAACATTCTGCTTACTAGTGTTTGAGCTGCAGCCTGTCCACGGTGCTGTACAGTGTGTTCAGTCTCAAACCGTCGTGTGCTGCCTGTCTAGATTATAGATTGGTGCCAGAAATGCTGCAAACATGTCTTGAATCTTATGATGTCCACATTACTGGAGAGTTAGATGATTCACTAGCTTTTCACCTTAACATGAGCGTTTCTCATCTGTTACTTAAGAAACGTAGACCTTGAGCTCTGAAACGTGATTTAGCGGCATTAGTATCCTCCGTGGCATCCGTGAGAGAGGATTGTTTATGTAGGGTGTTTCCTCAGCCTGACTCTAAACGCTCTCGTAGGTTTTTAAACGAGTGTGTGTGACATTAAGTGTGAAGGTCACTCTTCTAATGACGGCTGAAGCTGCCATTGATTTACTCTCAGCTGCCCGTATCGGCCTCATTTGATCGCCTTTCACTGACATGAGCAGAAGACGCTTATCTGACAGGAAGCGACACGCTGCGACCTTAAGCGGTGCCTTTAGAGGCCTCTCAGCGTTGGAGAAGAAGCTTTCATTTGTCAAGGGAAATAATGAGTGTCTGTAGTGGTTTGTGATGCGAGGATAAAGTCGCTCTCGCTCGGCCCTTCAGCGCGTGAAACACTTTTGTTCGTCTCCTGAAGCAGAAGAGCAGAAAGCTTTTCTTCTGTTCAGAGTTATAGCCAGATATTGCACGTTCTTACATTAATAATGAGGTGGACGGGAGAAGAAATGACTTGATATCAGTGATGATCACGTGTTCTCTGAGTGTGTTTGAGATGATCAGACAGGCATGAAGGATTGTGATGTAATAATAATAATGTCGCTGAGGGAAGATGCGTGTCTAGATCATTCAACATCTTGATGTTTTTGTGGAAATGGCGCAGTGTGCAGTAGGGTTGAGCATTTCAGAGATGCGTTGGAAATTCATTTAAACTTCTGCCTTTGGATTTGAAGGTTCCTCATGAGGAACCGGAGGGATCAGAGCGTCTCACTGCAGGCCCGTCTCTCTCTAGAGACCGTTAGACAGCTTCCCGGAGGTGTGAGACAGACAGATGTGAGGGGAGAACTGACAGGGAATGTTGATTTGTTAGTGTTCGAAGTCTCGCTGTCAAACGCAGACGTTTAGAGTGCTTCTGGAAGTCAGTGATCGTTCAGTGTGATACTTTTAATACAGTTTGTTTGCAAAAAAATCTCATCAGAGTCGGATTTATTCATCACGTAAAGAAAATCAAAGCTCCTTTTAAGACCGTTCGTATGTATTTTCATGATTTAATATTTACGGTCCTATATAGAATTTTAAAGGATGATGCGCTTCATATATAGAAACTTATTTTATGATTTTAATTAAATTGTATGAATTAATCTGCTCGTGAACATGATTTATCGCGAGAAAAATGGAATCATTTAAAGACATTTTTCCTGATATAGAACTTTTTTTAAGCATAAAGAGTCTTTAAAATTGAGTCATTTTATATAAAACAGTCTACAGCATATAAGTATTTAACCAGCCTTTAATCTTTGCCAATTTAAACTAAAACATGAGTGAAATTTGTCTTTATTATAGATAATCCATAGAGAATTGTTATTCAGTGATGATCATTTCATAATGATTCTCAACGGATTGTCTATTATACAAAACTAGATATATCGATTTCAAAATGTTACAATCAATCAATGCCAAGTTTATTTGATAACTTGATTAGAAAGCATTATCATCATCATCATCATCATCATCATCTTTCTCTTGTGATGTAATATATAACTGGACATGTTGTTTAGAGATCGTTTCAGTTGTCTTCTTCAAAGCATCATTTCTGATGGATCAGACACTTTTTTCAGCTCAGTCAGTGTGTGTGTGTGTGTGTGTGTGTGTGTGTGTGTTAGTGCTGCTCTTTTGTGTCCTGTGGCGAATCGAGCGCTGCGAGACTTTAATCCTTCCCGACGCCGTCCGCTCGCGTCCTCGTCTCCAGACCCGAACTCACCTGATCATGTGACAACAGATTGCAAACAGTTGCTCAGACGACGATGTAGTGTGACAATCGCCGTGGCAACGGCTTGTGTAACGGGACACAGGTGGCAGTGCGGATCTGAGCGAAAGTCAAGACAAACCCAGTGACGTCCTTCTATGAGTTATTAGTTATTTCAAACATCACGAGATTTATTTTGCAGCGATGATATCAGGTGTTGGTTCTGTTGTCCTTCGTTCGTTCATTCCTTTATTTGTAAAGCACGTCATGGCTGAACGGTCGGGAAAAATTCCATAGACATAACAAATTCAGAAGCCAAAAATAGTTTTTTAAACCAAGATTTAAAGCTAGAAACACTCGTGTAATTTCAAGTGGCAAGCTGTTCATTAATATAAATGACCTTTTGTGTTGATTGATTAGTTATATACCATAGTATTTACATCCAAATATTACCATAATATTGCTATGGTACATGTCCAAAAACCATGATGAATTAAATGGATGTGAAGTATGTGCCTCGATATAAGAGAAATTTCGATTGACGTAATGCTTTTTATACTGAGATCATTCTATTTTTATTCTCTAACCCTGATGTTTTAACTAAAACATTGTTTGTAACGTTTATTTAACTGTTTGAACGACGTGGACAAATGGAACGACCTTATAATATAGTAAAACCTGAATACACTTACATTGACGTCCATCTACCACAATGATAAACACATCAGTGAGAGAGAGAGAGTCAATGAGTGAGTTGGACAGTGAGTCAGTGACTGAGAGTGAGGGGGTGAGGGGGTGAGTCGGTGAGGGGGTGAGTCGGTGAGGGGGTGAGTCGGTGAGGGAGTGAGTCGGTGAGGGGGTGAGTCAGTGACTGAGAGTGAGGGGGTGAGGGGGTGAGGGAGTGAGTCGGTGAGAGAGGGTGAGGGAGTGAGTCGGTGAGAGGGTGAGGGAGTGAGTCGGTGAGGGAGTGAGTCGGTGAGAGAGGGTGAGGGGGTGAGTCGGTGAGGGAGTGAGTCGGTGAGAGAGGGTGAGGGAGTGAGTCGGTGAGAGGGTGAGGGAGTGAGTCGGTGAGAGGATGAGGGAGTGAGTCGGTGAGAGGGTGAGGGAGTGAGTCGGTGAGGGAGTGAGTCGGTGAGGGAGTGAGTCGGTGAGGGAGTGAGTCGGTGAGGGAGTGAGTCGGTGAGGGAGTGAGTCGGTGAGAGAGGGTGAGGGGGTGAGTCGGTGAGAGAGGGTGAGGGGGTGAGTCGGTGAGAGGGTGAGGGAGTGAGTCGGTGAGAGGATGAGGGAGTGAGTCGGTGAGAGGGTGAGGGAGTGAGTCGGTGAGGGAGTGAGTCGGTGAGGGATTGAGTCGGTGAGGGAGTGAGTCGGTGAGGGAGTGAGTCGGTGAGGGAGTGAGTCGGTGAGGGAGTGAGTCGGTGAGGGAGTGAGTCGGTGAGAGGGGGTGAGTCGGTGAGAGAGGGTGAGGGGGTGAGTTGGTGAGGGAGTGAGTCGGTGAGAGAGGATGAGGGAGTGAGTCGGTGAGAGGGTGAGAGAGGGTGAGGGAGTGAGTCAGTGAGAGGGTGAGTCGGTGAGGGAGTGAGTCGGTGAGAGAGGGTGAGGGAGTGAGTCGGTGAGAGGGTGAGAGAGGGTGAGGGAGTGAGTTGGTGAGAGGGTGAGTCGGTGAGGGAGTGAGTCGGTGAGGGAGTGAGTCGGTGAGGGAGTGAGTCGGTGAGGGAGTGAGTCGGTGAGGGAGTGAGTCGGTGAGGGAGTGAGTCGGTGAGGGAGTGAGTCGGTGACAGGGAGTGAGTCGGTGAGAGAGAGTGAGGGAGTGAGTCGGTGAGGGAGTGAGTCGGTGAGAGAGGGTGAGGGGGTGAGTCGGTGAGGGAGTGAGTCGGTGAGAGAGGGTGAGGGAGTGAGTCGGTGAGAGAGGGTGAGGGAGTGAGTCGGTGAGAGGGTGAGGGAGTGAGTCGGTGAGAGGGTGAGTCGGTGAGGGAGTGAGTCGGTGAGGGAGTGAGTCGGTGAGGGAGTGAGTCGGTGAGGGAGTGAGTCGGTGAGAGAGGGTGAGGGGGTGAGTCGGTGAGAGAGGGTGAGGGGGTGAGTCGGTGAGAGAGGGTGAGGGGGTGAGTCGGTGAGGGAGTGAGTCGGTGAGAGAGGGTGAGGGAGTGAGTCGGTGAGAGGGTGAGAGAGGGTGAGGGAGTGAGTCGGTGAGAGGGTGAGTCGGTGAGGGAGTGAGTCGGTGAGAGAGGGTGAGGGGGTGAGTCGGTGAGGGAGTGAGTCGGTGAGCGAGGGTGAGGGAGTGAGTCGGTGAGAGAGGGTGAGGGAGTGAGTTGGTGAGAGGGTGAGTCGGTGAGGGAGTGAGTCGGTGAGGGAGTGAGTCGGTGAGGGAGTGAGTCGGTGAGGGAGTGAGTCGGTGACAGAGAGTGAGGGAGTGAGTCGGTGACAGAGAGTGAGGGAGTGAGTCGGTGAGGGAGTGAGTCGGTGACAGAGAGTGAGGGAGTGAGTCGGTGAGGGAGTGAGTCGGTGACAGAGAGTGAGGGAGTGAGTCGGTGAGAGAGAGTGGGGGAGTGAGTCGGTGAGGGAGTGAGTCGGTGACAGAGAGTGAGGGAGTGAGTCGGTGAGAGAGAGTGAGGGAGTGAGTCGGTGAGAGAGAGTGAGGGAGTGAGTCGGTGACAGAGAGTGAGGGAGTGAGTCGGTGAGGGAGTGAGTCGGTGACAGAGAGTGAGGGAGTGAGTCGGTGAGGGAGTGAGTCGGTGACAGAGAGTGAGGGAGTGAGTCGGTGAGAGAGAGTGGGGGAGTGAGTCGGTGAGGGAGTGAGTCGGTGACAGAGAGTGAGGGAGTGAGTCGGTGAGAGAGAGTGAGGGAGTGAGTCGGTGAGAGAGAGTGAGGGAGTGAGTCGGTGACAGAGAGTGAGGGAGTGAGTCGGTGAGGGAGTGAGTCGGTGACAGAGAGTGAGGGAGTGAGTCGGTGAGAGAGAGTGGGGGAGTGAGTCGGTGACAGAGAGTGAGGGAGTGAGTCGGTGAGGGAGTGAGTCGGTGACAGAGAGTGAGGGAGTGAGTCGGTGAGGGAGTTGGACAGTGAGTCAGTGACTGAGAGAGTGAGTGAGAGAGAGAGAGTCAGTCAGTGTATGAATGCATGTGTATATGTACAGATGTTGTTTTCCTCTGGAAGGACATCATCTGCCATCCGTTTCACAGCTCTTTTGGTCTCTTAAGAGCCGGTCAGATCGTCCACTGTGGAGCGTGAAAGGGCTGCGTTTAACGGGCGTCTTATACACTGCCAGGAACATTGGAGCGATCTCAGCGAGTTCATGTTTGTGTGCAGACAATCACTGACAGTGTGAAATAAACATGCTGAATCTGTCATTCAACATAAAAGTGCTTCTGAAATCCGTAATCAAACTGAATTCATGGTTTATTTTTAAATGTACAAATGACTTTTAGAGTCAAATGACTAAAAACACGAGCTGCTGACGTTTATGCGTTCACTGCCGCTGGTTTGATCTGAACGCAGCAGGAGACGCGGTTGCAGTGCGATCATGAAGTGTCTGACAGGCGGGATTTTCCACTTTTTCAACAGAGTTAATGTGTGGCAAATGGAAAAAGGTTTCACAGGGTGTTTCAACAAAAGGTTTTATCTGAAGTTTGACAGAAGAAACATTAAAAACGTGTGTGTCGGTGTAGAACCTGTCATTCATCTTTGTTTATGTAGCACTTTATAACAATCAATATCGTTCCTGGGTGTTTTAAAGTCTTAAGCAATCTTTCCACAATCTTTGACAAAATATGACAGACCAGAAATCATACATTCCCAATACGGAAACTGGAGATCCAATCAAATGCTGTAAATTTTTTTTTTTTTTTTGTGAGTGCCTCTTTTCAACATATTCTATTCGAATGCAAATGTCAGAATTGGTGGAAATGTGATTTATGATGACATTAATATCACCTGCACTACTGTTAAAAGGATAGTTGTCATGTCATGTCATTCCAAACCTCTATACTTTCTTCAGTGGAACAAAAAAGTAGATATTTAGCCGTTTATTGACAAATAATTTTGCTTCCCATTGACTTCCATGTTAATGTTTTGTCCCTTAGAAGAAAAGGTTCTGTACAGAAGCTTAATGGGTTTTGTCAGCGGTTCCCATCATGGGATCAGCTAATGGATTTAGTTTTAATTAATTAATTTAGTTTAAATTCATTTAAATTTTATGAATTAAAAAGCTTGCAAATGTACTTTATTGCTAGAAAAAAATGAAATGACATAATAAAAATTAAAGTATTATGCACTTATTTTTGGACATCTCTCCTTGAATTACCACCGTGTTTGAAATGTGCTATATAAATAAGGCCTTGCATTGCCTTATATAGAACCTTTTTGGTGAAAAGTGTTCATTAAAATTGAGTCTAGAACCCTAGAGTTCCATATAGAACCTTTTTGGCACAAAGCGTTCATTAAAATTGAGTCTAGAACCCTAGAGTTCCATATAGAACCTTTTTGGCACAAGGCGTTCATTAAAATCGAGTCTAGAACCCTAGAGTTCCATATAGAACCTTTTTGGCACAAGGCGTTCATTAAAATCGAGTCTAGAGCCCTAGAGTTCCATATAGAACCTTTTTGGCACAAGGCGTTCATTAAAATCGAGTCTAGAGCCCTAGAGTTCCATATAGAACCTTTTTGGCACAAGGCGTTCATTAAAATCGAGTCTAGAGCCCTAGAGTTCCATATAGAACCTTTTTGGCACAAAGTGTTCATTAAAATTGAGTCTAGAACCCTAGAGTTCCATATAGAACCTTTTTGGCACAAGGCGTTCAATAAAATTGAGTCTAGAACCCTAGAGTTCCATATAGAACCTTTTTGGCGCAAAGCGTTCATTTAAATCGAGTCTAGAACCTTAGAGTTCCATATAGAAACTTTTTGGCACAAAGCGTTCATTAAAATTGAGTCTAGAACCCTAGAGTTCTATATAGAACCTTTTTGGTGCAAGGCGTTCATTAAAATCGAGTCTAGAGCCCTAGAGTTCCATATAGAACCTTTTTGGTGCAAGGCGTTCATTAAAATCGAGTCTAGAACCCTAGAGTTCCATATAGAACCTTTTTGGCACAAAGTGTTCATTAAAATTGAGTCTAGAACCCTAGAGTTCCATATAGAACCTTTTTGGCACAAGGCGTTCAATAAAATTGAGTCTAGAACCCTAGAGTTCCATATAGAACCTTTTTGGCGCAAAGCGTTCATTTAAATCGAGTCTAGAACCTTAGAGTTCCATATAGAAACTTTTTGGCACAAAGCGTTCATTAAAATTGAGTCTAGAACCCTAGAGTTCTATATAGAACCTTTTTGGTGCAAGGCGTTCATTAAAATCGAGTCTAGAACCCTAGAGTTCCATATAGAACCTTTTTGGCACAAAGTGTTCATTAGAATTGAGTCTAGAACCCTAGCTTCCAATGGAAGTTAATGGGAACTGAAACTGTTTGGCTCCCAACACTCTTCAAAATGTCTTCTTATGTGTTCCATTGTTGAAAGAACGACGGTTTGTAACGAGTAAATGTATTGTCCATCTAAGTCTTGTTTTGCTCACTGTACGTTCCTGATGTGTTTTCTCTCAGAGCGGAACATGGACAGTCTCCAGCAGGCCCTGCATCAGTCCGTCTTCCTGTCCGCCATGTCGGCTCACCCGAGCCGTGACCTGCCGCTGTGTTGGGAGCAGCACTGTAAGCTGTTGCCCGGGGTGGCCGGCGTCCAGGCCAGTCGTGTCGCACACTGGACCGTAGAGGAGGTAAGATGAAGCTCAGTCTCATTTACAACACGACAGCGGTGAGAAAACAGCGGCTCAGAAAGCATAAGCGTCGCTTTCAATTAGAATTACAGCTTCAGTTTCTGCTCTAAAGCTCCGGTGTGTTCGTGTTTGTACTCTCGTCTGATCGCGACGGACTGAGCAGAAGCAATGAACCGATTAAGATTCACACCTCAAAGAAGGCGGAGCCTCGGAGCCACACCCACCTATTATGTCATCACCTCATGGACCAATGGTAGTTGACTTGGTGAACTTTTCCAGAAAGTTCGAACTTGGATTTGGGTTGATTTTGTTCGAAATGATGTCACACTAGTTTGTTCTTCTATTTCGCTTGAAATATATCGTGTCTGTATTGTTCAAAAGTTCAGTGGCGTTTTAGCAGGAACTTGCCAGTTTGGCTTTGGTGAACTGCTTTTGTCCAACTTTTGTCCGTCGCTTTGGATAAAAGCATCTGCTATAAATGTGAATTTATTGCTGGCAGTCAGTATTGGTGTCTGAATGCGGGTTGATCTTGTTTCCGTTTATACAAAATGCAATATTAATACAACAGTGTAGATTTATATTTTCAGTAATCATCGATACTGACAGCGATTTGTAGCGAAAAAAAACGGTCAGAAATCCGTTGATTTACTGGCTTCATGACCTGCAGGCATCAGCTTTATGCAAATGTTCTGATGTGGCATCGACCAATGGGAGCACAGACACTTTCAGAGGTTTGCTGGCTGTCACGGTGCAGTAGTTTCAGGCTGTTTGTCATGGTAATGTTGGGTTGCAGAGGTGAAATCGAGCCTCTTCATGCCGCCGGGCACATGATGGGGTGGTTGTCATGGTAACCAGGTGCGGATGAAACTCTGACCCCGGGCCATGAGGATGAACAGAGCGCAGAGATAAACACACAACGCGCGTGTTGAACTACAGCATGTGTAAATATCACTCGCACGGTCCTCAAGGACTCGCCGGTAAACAGAGGGATTGTGGGCTAGTGTGTGAGGTCTGATTGACGACGTCAAGCGTCGATCTAAATGAGTTTTTCTATGTCGGCTGTGTTCAGAGGTTTGGGTCAGTCTCTTCTGCTCACCAAAGCTGCATTTATTTGATCAAGAATACTGTAAAAAATATTAAATATTTTTACAGTCTAAAATAACTATTTTCTACATGAATATATAGTAAAATATATTTTATATCCAGTGATCAAAGCTGAATTTTCAGCATCATTACTGCAGTCTTCAGAGTCACATGACCCTTCAGAAATCACTCTGATATGCTGCATTTATTTGATCAAAAATACAGTAAAAATGTGAAATATTTTTACAATGTAAATCATCTGTTTTCTATCTGAATATGTAGTAAAGTATAATTTATATCCAGTGATCAAAGCTGAATTTTCAGCATCATCACTCCAGTCTCCAGAGTCACATGACACACGTGTGATACAATTAGAATGTTCAAAAGCAACATTATAAACGTCTTAATTGACACGTTTGATCAATTTCCTGCATCTTTTGAGCTCTTTTAACTGTGGAAAAGCCATTAGTGTATCAGACAAACACAAGCGCTCTAAATGGATGTGACCTAAACGCCGCAGATCATTTGGCAGCGGTCAGAACATCTAATGGATCCTGTCAGGAGTTCTTGTTCTGTTCCTATGAAAGCCGGATCGATCCTAGGCAAAATATAGATTGCTTCACTGTTTCAATTGAAGCCTTTTATAAGAGTGTGATGTAATAAAGAGTCCAAACACGCAGCCGAACAGTAACTGCAGGATCACATCTTCATCTGCGGCCAGCACTGCGCTTCATTACAGACGCACACACATCTTCATCACCAGGAACCAGCGAGCCGTAATGCTGCTGAGGCATTCGAAAAACACCATGCTTGGTAATGTCTGACGAATAACTGTAATGTAATCAACTACAAACATTATGATCTGGTCGTTTCTGCTAGTAAATCAGTGCTGTTAGCTGAGAGCACCGCAGGAGGTTGTTGTATCTTGGCACTCGGTGTTGTTTTATAATGAATGGAGTTTGTCTGTTTAATTAAAGTCCGGCGCGGCTCCAGAGACGCTCTTCCTGTGATTGTGCGGTAAGGGGTTTTGGGTCACTCGGGCTGGAAACTCAATGTCATCAGTAATGGTCCACCGCGATTCAGAGACAAACCACAATTATGGTACAATCACAACCAAAAATAACAGCATTCAGTCCTCATCCCTCGGCTAAAACGAGGGAGTCATTGAATCATTCGCTCAAACGGCTGATTCGTCGAGTCATTCAATCAGTGTTTCGTTCAAAAACGTGGATTCGTTCAGTAATGAAACGGAAACTGTTGCTCAGAGACGCCTTTGGAAGTATGTTCGTTTGCAGAATAGAGGGAAAAGCTGACAATATTGTCTTAAATGTAAGTCAGCGCTTTCGCTCGTGTGGCAGAACCAGGGCTGGGTGTGTCACTGTTAACATGTATTTCACTACAGATTACAAAATACAAGCTTTAAAAAGTCATTTGTAACGTATTTCGTTACATTACTCAAGTTTAGTCACTTCATCTAAATACTTTAGAATACTTTGGAACACTAATAAGTGTGAAACAAACACAAAAAAGGTTTTATCTCACAATTCTGACTTTTTCCCTCAGAATTATTAGATATAAACTCACAATATTGAGAAAAGTCAGAATTTTGAGATATAAACTCACATACTAAATTCACAATTGCAAGAAAAAGTCAGTATTACAAGTTTAAATCTCGCAATTCTGAAGTCAGAATTGTGAGGGAAAAAAACAAATAGTGAGAAAAAGTCGCAGTGACGAGTGAATTATAAACATGAAAACAGTGGAAAACATGAAACTGAACTGGTCTTTTTCAGACGGTCAGAGTCAGAGAATCACCAATCGCTGTTTAAATGACATTAAAACTCAAAGTAATCACTTTGGTAATCTAAAACACTTTTCAGATGGAACTGTAATCTGATCACCACCCATTTCAAATCAAACACAGTCACTCAAATGTTGTGTTTTAAATGCGTCACTAAGTCACTTGTATTTCGTTACTCCCCGACCCTGGGCATAACACACATTTTTTTGCACCGTATCTTGATTTTTGGAAGTATTTTTCTTCATTTTGGTGGTTTTTGTTTGTTTCTGCTGGGACGGGGCTGTTTTTCAAGCACAAGCGAAGCCCACTTCTGTTTTAAGAGAAACACGGCAAAGGGCACTACTGATTTTCTTCATAGATCGCCCACCTCTCTCCTGCGATCGTTCAGACGGGCTATTCTTAGCCGCAGCTGTTTGTTGGATATCCCTGAGCGTAGTAGATGTTTCTGAGTGTTTCTCTGCGAGCGCTGCAGGATATTTCTGTGCCGCTGACGCTGCAGAAGGTTCTGAATCTCTGACACAAACCTGCGCGGAGCCGTAGCGCGTCACGTCGTGATGGAAGAACTCGCTCAGAACCTGTCTCTGAGATGTTGAAATTGATCGATTTTGTGATTGAAATATTATTAAATCTGTTGAAACGGTGTGTGTGTGTGTTTCAGGTGGCTGATTTCATCCACTCTTTACCCGGCTGTGAGGAACAGGCCAAGCAGTTCAGAGAGGAGGTGTGTGGAGCTTCAAACGCCTCGACTCTTCCTCTGCAGCAGATCCAATCGAACACACGAGAGGATTTGTGATCTGACACACACATAAACACAAACACTCTCTGACCGCTCAAAGCGTTTTCAAATTAAGATGGCACGTTAAATATTTTCCTGTCTTCCGAGCAAGATCACACGATCACTATTTCCGTTCCGTCATCAGCCTGTAAATGCTGTTTATTTTTCCGTATTTAAGATTTATGATGATCTGTGACGTTCCCTTCATTCCCTCTCTAGCAAATCGACGGGAAGGCCTTCCTGCTGTTGACGCAGCGAGACATCGTTAAGATAATGAGCGTGAAGCTCGGCCCCGCCCTCAAGATCTACAACTCCATCCTGATGTTCAGACACGCCGAGGACGACCAGTCGGCAGCCGGCGACAGCAACACATGAAGCCCGAGCGAGCGATCCCTCCCCCCGCGACTATGTATGTGAAACAGATTTCTATCTGCTGTATCGATGCATTCCGACACCTCTCGTGCCCCAAACGCCCTCCGTTAGTGCTACTCACCCGTACGGCCTCTCCGTCTCCGTCAGGTTCCTGTGCGTTTCGTCTTAGCGACCCGGTTCTGCCTTTAAACAGACGTAGTGGACCGTCTGCACGTGTGCGAACTCCTCTGCGCTCTTACTTAAGCTCAACGACATGACAATCAATCAAACGCAGTCAACGGCGTATTATCAGGGGTTTCTCGGTCACGGTGCTATTTCTATTCAAAACACAAACAGGCGAACAGCGACTACGGGATTTGTGTGTGTGTGTGTGTGTGCGTGTGTGTGTGTTTGTTGAGTGTGAGTGTGCGTGTGTGTTGAGTGTGTGTTGAGTGTGTGTTGAGTGTGTGTGAGTGTGAGTGTGCGTGTGTGTTGCGTGTGTGTTGAGTGTGTGTTGAGTGTGTGTTGAGTGTGTGTTGAGTGTGTGTGAGTGTGTGTGCGCTGAGTGTCTGTGCGTGAGTGTACGTGCGTGTGTGTTGAGTGTGTGTGTGCGTGAGTGTGCATGAGTGTGAGTGCGTGTGTGTGTGTGTGTGAGTGAGTGAGTGTGCGTGAGTGAGTGAGTGCGTGTGTGTGTGTGTGTGAGTGTGCATGAGTGTGTGTGTGCGAGTGAGTGTGTGCTTGTGAGTGTGCGTGCGTGAGTGTGAGTGCGTGTGTGTGTGTGAGTGAGTGAGTGTGCGTGAGTGTGCACGTGCATGTGTGAGTGAGCGTGAGTGTGCGTGAGTGTTGAGTGTGTGTGTGTGTGCGCATCCGTGTGCGAGTGTGCGTGAGTGTGCGTGTTGAGTGCGTGTGTGTGATGTCTTTAAATGAATAGTTCATCCTATAATGATCGTTCTGTCATCATTTACTCATCCTGTGTCAAAATAACAACCATTTCATTCAAGTAAATGTTTCTGGATCTGTTTGAGCTTTGAACGAGGACTGAAATCTCATTGTCTGACGACGTTCTGCTTTGCGATCAGTGACATCAATGTCCGATTCAGCGGAGACGAAGATTATCAGTGAATAATGACTTCCGTTTCGGTATAATTCCCGCCACTCTTGTATAGCGTTGATCCCGAACTGTTCCGGTGGTGTTTTTTTGTTGCAGCTTTCATTAAAACAGCCAAAACTCAGAAAGTCAATGATGACAGAACGATGATTTGTGTCTGAACTCTTCATTAATACTCAGAGATTTGTGCCCTTTCTGTTACTTCCTCTAATTTTATTCTGTTTTGTACAGTTCTGTATGATTTTGCTGTACCCGATGGATCACCTTTTATTTATTGTGCAGAATCACCGTATGTTTGCACAGTGAAGGAGAATAATATATTGTATATGATCAATTTCAAATGCCAAAAGGATTTGTTTTAAATTGAAGAGTGTTTATTTTTGTGATGTATTGCACAGAGCCCGGAATTAGACGAATCCCTGTTTATGTTTAATGAAATATTATAAAAGGAAGTGAAATACTTTATTGGAGTGTGAATGCTGCGCTCTCATTGGCTCTGCGAGGATGAAGCAGAATTGTCATTTCGCGTCAGGGGATTTTCTGATGATTATTTAAACACTTGCTCTAATGCACAAAGCAAACGATATATATATATATATATATGTATATATATATATTTGCTATGAATTGGTGTGATTTCATTGGAGGATCCGTCTCATTTTGAACGTTTATTTAATTTAGCCAAACGTCAGGAATGTAAGTCCATTTTGTGTGTTTTAGTTGAGTTTTACACCCCAGAATCATTTGTTTCATTGCATTGCTGTATTAGTTCACTGCATTCATCCAGATATGATGATTGATCAATTGATCAGATGTTTATAAACCCTGTTTCTTACACGCTCTCACTCTTTGTACAACAGAATTCATTCAGTCCACATCAGCACCGTAATAAACAGTCCAAATCTCCTCAACGTACTGTCGTCTCTCTTCTTTAAATTCAATTATGGCTGGATGTTCTTGGAAAAACATGTGCTTTTTCTCAGCGTGGTTCTTCGGGACACGTGAAATGTCTCTGTCTTCGCGGCGAACGGATCTTCTCTCCAGCAGCGGGATTAGTGGAAGAACACATTGATTTATCCGCGTTTATTAATAGAGTTCAGCTCAAGCAGAGCAAAGCAGAAGAATCCGCTGACCTGAAGCAGCCGAGCGCTTGATCTGGTGCATCTGCATCGCTGTCTGAATATGAATGTAAAGTCAGCGAGTGAGTTTTACGCGTGCCAGCAGCTCAACGGCCTCCAGATGCACGAGCGCCCGCGGCTAAATCAACCCATCATGTTAACCCTATTTATATACTGATTTACAAACCATTTGTATTTATTTTAGTGTCTGACGGTTTGTTTTAAAGAAAATGTTTTTCAATACTCTTAGAAATAAAGGTTTGGTGGGGTTCTATATAGAATTCTAGGGTTCTAGATTCAATTTAAAAGAATTCTGTGTACCAAAAAAGGTTCTATATGGATCTCTAGGGTTCTAGATTCAACTCTAAAGAATACTTTATACCAAAAAAGGTTCTGTATGGAAAACTAGGGTTCTAGATTCAATTTTAAAGAACGTTAAATGCCAAAAAGGTTCTATATAGAACTTAATTGTTCTTTACTCAATTTTAAAGAACGTTAAATGCCAAATAAGGTTCAATATAGAACTCTAGGCTTCTCGATTCAATTTTAAAGAATTCTTTATACCAAAAAAGGTTCTATGTGGAACTCTAGGGTTCTAGATTCAATTTTAGAGAACGTTAAATGTCAAAAATGTTCTAAATAGAACTTAATTGTTCTTTACTCAATTTTAAAGACCGTTAAATGCCAAAAAAAGTTCTATATAGAACTCTAGGGTTCTAGATTCCATTTAAAAGAATTCTTTAAACCAAAAAAGGTTCTATATAGAACTCTAGGGTTCTAGATTCAATTTAAACGAATTCTTTGTACAAAATAAACGGTTCTATATTTTGAACTCTAGGGTTCTAGATTCAATTAAAATAATTTGTTTATACCAAAAAAGGTTCTATATAGAACTCTAGGGTTCTAGATTCAATTTTAAAGAGTTCTTTAAGCCAAAAAGATTCTATTTAGAACTCTAGGGTTCTCAGCTATTCAAAAACCCTCGAGTTGTCTCGACTTGACTCAATTTTAAAGACTACTTTGTCAAAAAGGTTCTGTATTGAACTCTAGGGTTCTTGACTCCATTTTAAAGAACGTGAAATGCCAAGAAGGTTCTATATAGAACCATTAAAAATGAACCAAAAGAAAAACCATAAAATGATCCCATGATTGGACCCTCTAAAAGAAGTGCCTGCTGGCAGAACCCTTTAAGGTTCTATATAGAACCTTTTCTTGCGAGAGGGAGTGCAGCAGGTTTAAGGCTGTTAAGATTAATTATGTGGTGTAATCGTTAACGGTGTGTGTTTGATGTTTGTTTTCGGCTCGCTGCGATTGGCCGCTCGCTGAGGAAACACCCGAAGGCTCTTCATGCAAATGTGACAGAAACACGGTCACTTTAAAAGTGCCCGCTGTAATAGCAGATGTTCAGTAAGTGGGAAATGTGAATTAAATGATATTATTATAAAACAATATATAAACACACTGGAACATCAACACTAACAACAGGCAGAAACACCATCAGAACGTCACAGCGGTTGAATCACACGTGCGCTTGTACCGTCCTGACGGTGTTTTTGGTGCGGTCTAATGACGTTTTGTGCTTCAATGTTCATCCCTCATGACTGACCGCTGGACATAGATGATGAGAGAACTGTAGAAAGAGATGCACAATATTGTGAATCCCCTTTCATTTCATTTACACTCTTCTGTAAGACTCTTATATTATCAGAATTATTATCATTTACTCACCCAACACTTTTTTTCCTGAAGGTCCGTAGGGATCAGTGTTGTTTTTCATTACATGGACTAAAGCGTTTGACACATTCTTCAAAATATCTTTTGTGTTTCATGGAAGAAAGCAAGTCCTACAGGTTTGGAAGAGAGCAACGATTAATAAATGATGACAGAGTGATCATTTTGGGGGAATTATTCTCATTCATAATGACAGTCACAGACGTGCTTCACTCAAGTCTTTGGCATTTTCAGAATGTTGTAAACATTCCTGAGTTTTGTTTTCCAAGGCCTTGTTCCGAGAATAACCCTCAGGTCAGAGTCGGCCCGTCCCATGAGGCGTCGCTGGAACGCTGCGGGGATTATGGGAGAATTTGATGACGCAGATCTTTCCTTAAATGCTGTGGGAATAAGATGGTCTGCAGACACGTGATCGCGCCGACGGACACGTTTGGACGCGATAAGATCCTTTCGCTGTAGTGGGAGAGGGAACATGTTTCCTGACAGGTCCCAGCGGAGAGCTGGAGCTTGTTAAATGCACTCGGCCATCGGTGAGGGTTTCTGAAGACTGTGTTGCTTGATTGTGTCTTGAGGCGAGATGTAGCAGAAA
Organism: Opsariichthys bidens; assembly: GCA_037194245.1. Lineage (NCBI taxonomy): Eukaryota > Metazoa > Chordata > Actinopteri > Cypriniformes > Xenocyprididae > Opsariichthys > Opsariichthys bidens. Next base: position 16,849,290 of record CM074301.1, on the reverse strand, counting down.
GGAACTTCAAAGGCCGTGGAGGTTTGGCTTAATAAGCATCTCTCTGAGGTGCGGCGGGATCTCAGCCGCCTGAACCTTGTTATTTTGCAGCGTTTCATCTTTATCCTGAGCTCAGCATCTGGAAGTGCTTTGGGTGCGATTGTTACGGATAATGTGAGGAGTGACCGAGTGCTGGGGTTCTTGACTCAATTTTAAAGAACGCTTTATGCCAAAAAGGTTCTGCGTAGAACTTGTCAAGTATACACGCCTTGATTATGAAATGCGTTACAGATGTTGCAATCCACACCCGTCCATAAACCGTATTTCTACACTCTTAAAAATAAAGGTTTAGGGTTTCCGTGATGCCATTGAAGAACCGTTTTTGGTTCCCCAAAGAACCTTGCGATCAGTTCTCAACCCTCTGGTGCTCTTCACGTGTCGGTCCAAAAATGACCAAATGTTTTTGGTTTTTTTCCCAATGAAATGAATGTACTATATTTTAGGTCAATTATGTTTTTTATTTAATATTTTGTATTTTTAGGGGATTTTTATTTTTAAATACAAAATTATATTTACTCTGTAAGTTCTAATCCATTTATTGACTTTTTGAGTCTCTTTTTAAAGAGGACAACTGGCAAAATATTGCTGAAGTGAAAAGTTTAAAAAAGTCAACTTAAACAGATTTTTACTTTTATGGATATGAAAAATGCACAAAAATACTATTTTAAATTATTATATGAAATATATACAGTACTGTGCAAAAGTTTTAGGCAGGTGTGAAAAAATGCTGTAAAGTAAGAATGCTTTCAAAAATAGACATGTTAATAGTTTATATTTATCAATTAACAAAATGCAAAGTGAGTGAACAGAAGAAAAATCTACATCAAATCAATATTTGGTGTGACCACCCTTTGCCTTCAAAACAGCATCAATTCTTCTAGGTACACTTGCACACAGTTTTTGAAGGAACTCGGCAGGTAGGTTGGCCCAAACATCTTGGAGAACTAACCACAGTTCCTCTGTGGATTTAGGCAGCCTCAGTTGCTTCTCTCTCTTCATGTAATCCCAGACAGACTCGATGATGTTGAGATCAGGGCTCTGTGGGGGCCATACCATCACTTCCAGGACTCCTTGTTCTTCTTTACACTGAAGATAGTTCTTAATGACTTTTGCTGTATGTTTGGGGTCGTTGTCATGCTGCAGAATAAATTTGGGGCCAATCAGATGCCTCCCTGATGGTATTGCATGATGGATAAGTATCTGCCTGTACTTCTCAGCATTGAGGATACCATTAATTCTGACCAAATCCCCAACTCCATTTGCAGAAATGCAGCCCCAAACTTGCAAGGAACCTCCACCATGCTTCACTGTTGCCTGCAGACACTCATTCGTGTACCGCTCTCCAGCCCTTCGGCGAACAAACTGCCTTCTGCTACAGCCAAATATTTCAAATTTTGACTCATCAGTCCAGAGCACCTGCTGCCATTTTTCTGCACCCCAGTTCCTGTGTTTTCGTGCATAGTTGAGTCGCTTGGCCTTGTTTCCACGTCGGAGGTATGGCTTTTTGGCCACAAGTCTTCCATGAAGGCCACTTCTGACCAGACTTCTCCGGACAGTAGATGGGTGTACCAGGGTCCCACTGTTTTCTGCCAATTGTGAGCTAATGGCACTGCTCGACATCTTCCGATTGTGAAGGGAAGTAAGCATGATGTGTCTTTCATCTGCTGCAGTAAGTTTCCTTGGCCGACCACTGCGTCTACGGTCCTCAACGTTGCCTGTTTCTTTGTGCTTCTTCAAAAGAGCTTGGACAGCACATCTGGAAACCCCTGTCTGCCTTGAAATTTCTGCCTGGGAGAGACCTTGCTGATGCAGTATAACTACCTTGTGTCTTGTTGCTGTGCTCAGTCTTGCCATGGTGTATGACTTTTGACAGTAAACTGTCTTCAGCAACCTCACCTTGTTAGCTGAGTTTGGCTGTTCCTCACCCAGTTTTATTCCTCCTACACAGCTGTTTCTGTTTCAGTTAATGATTGTGTTTCAACCTACATATTGAATTGATGATCATTAGCACCTGTTTGGTATAATTGTTTAATCATACACCTAACTATATGCCTACAAAATCCCTGACTTTGTGCAAGTGTACCTTGAAGAATTGATGCTGTTTTGAAGGTAAAGGGTGGTCACACCAAATATGGATTTGATTTAGATTTTTCTTCTGTTCACTCACTTTGCATTTTGTTAATTGATAAATATAATCTATTACCAAGTTTCTTTTTGAAAGCATTCTTACTTTACAGCATTTTTTCACACCTGCCTAAAACTTTTGCACAGTACTGTATATATATATATTAAATAAAACATGTTTTACTCTAAAACTGCAAGACAATCAAAGCCACAAATCTACACATATTTGAGCTTGATATCTCAAAAAATGAGCTTTTAGTAAGATTTTGTTTGGCCGCAGTACCAAAAGTTTCCACAAGAGTATTATAGCACTTTGTTACCAGGAACAAAATGGTAATAATGGTGTTGAAGTTGCGAAATGAATCAATTATGAAGCAAATTCAATTTAACCTGTAAAGCAGCTCTACAGAAGACAATAGTGTCATGATTCAGATCTAGATCAGTTCAGTTTTGTTGAACTTCTTTGAAAATTGACCATGGTTTTACTGTAGTAAAAGTGTAGTAACCATATTGATAAATCATTTATTACCACAGTTTTACTACACTTTAAAAAATGTTGGGTTGAAAATGGACAAACCCAGAAATTGGGTTGTTTTAACCCAGCAGTTGGGTTAAATGTTTGCCCAACGTGCTGGGCAGTTTTACGTTTAAAATGCAGTTTTCATGGCTTAAAATGAACCCAAAATGTGTTGGAAATAAAAATCAGACACATAATTACTAGACGCAACAATAATAATAAAAGATGAATATTTATCAATAAGCAATTTAATAAATGTTCATTTCCAATACAGTAATTTTTAAACAATAGTTGAGTTAAAACTATACCCAGCAGTTCGCACAAACATTTAACCCAACCGCTGGGTTAAAACAACCCATTGGCAGGGTTTGTCCATTTTCAACCCAACATGCGGTGCAAATGCCATGTTTATTTGTGCATACCATGGTTGAACGACAACAACCGTGGTTTTATTTGTGGTAAATTGACACGGCTGACGTCAGAACTTTGAATTTTGAATGTTTGTTTATTAAATGGCTCCTCCAACTCAACATTTGCCAATTGCTGGTTTAGATTCATGAAGCTGATTATTGATTGATCGGGTTGATCTCTGACCTCTGGAATGGTATTGATCACATAATGGTATTAATTTAACCCTATACGCTCTTCTTCCAACAGATGCTCACAAACAAGTTCTTACATTTCATGAGTTGATCGAGCATTATTTTATTTATCATACATTAAAGGTCACTCATTCTTGTTCAGAAATGCTCCTCTAGTGCAGACAGGCCAACGACAAGTACAATAATGATGTTTTGAATATGGCTATTCATTGTTTTTGAGCCTTACAAAAAAAAGTCCTGCATGTGTGTTTCTTTTTCATTGCGTTCACTAGAGAATTTCGTGTTTTCACGTTTTCGGTTCTCTCTACTTATGAACATGTGCCAAATGCCGCATGAATATTTTTTTTCGTGCATATATTTGACCAACAGGAAGTGGCACGACGCGGCAAAACGGTCCCTTTCCACCGAACGCAGCGGAACGCGCCGCTCGCGCAGGTAAGTGCGCGTCACCATCGCGCGCTCTCTCTCTCTCTCTGCTGACCGGCTCTGATGGCTTTTAACGCGCGTTTGAGCATCACAAGCGCCGTCGTTCATGGGGTTAAACAGTTTAGAAGGCAATTATTCAAATCCTGCAGCACTTCCACTGGATTCGGGCTGCGGTATCATAGCAACAACACCCGAGAAGCGGCGTAACATCGGCGGCATCACCCGAACCAGAAGCACAAAACTCTGGATCAGAAACCCGGCGCGCGCGACACTCCCCACAGAAGAGCGCGAGACGAGCGCGCGCGACTAAACGGCTGAGAGGAGCGCGGGAATATTCCTGACTGGAAATACTGGAAATAACGAACTTAATTTTCTTTTCTTTTTTTTCTTTTTTTTTTTACCTCAGCACAAAATGTTCTCTTGTGAAGGGAGAAAGTTTTCGTGTAATTGCCGTAATACGCATTTATTACTCGCATCTCACGGTAAGCGATCGTTTATGGTTCCCTCACTCTATCGATTGTGTAGATGAAATGCTTCATCGATGAATTATAAACATGATCAGCACATGACGGACTGTCTTCGGTGGGGTTGTGTATTTTTAGGGCTCGTTAAACGCACCGAATGTCACGAGCTGTTACGCACGTTATTTTCTACGCGTAATTTTCCAGTTTCTGTTCAGTTTTACGTTCATTTTGAAAGGCAGACTGTTTAAAATTACCTTCATTCGCTATTTCGTTTAATTCCTTTGTCAAAAAGCCCTTAAACAGAGGCATCCGAGCCGCAGCTCGTTTTCACAATCCCCATTTTATGTGCAAATACTGCATATTTTATTCCCAAACTCTAATATTTACAGTTAAATCCGCCTGTTTTCGCGATGCCCGTGTCCGTATTGAGATCAGAAGCGTCTGAATGTGTGGGAACATCACAGAAAACTGTTAAATACGAATATCCAGCGATAAATCTCCTCATTATCGAATATCTCCGACCTGTTAGAAGACACTGAGGAGTAGGTGGATCATTCATTATTGATTTCAAGGGCTGAATACTGTAATAGCGGAACCTGTCCATGCTTCAGGTCATATATGATCAATGTTAGGCTATGATCTGTACATTTTCCTGTTAAAATCTGTCTTTTAAAGGTCTTCCAGGATCATGACGCCTGCATGTCTCTAAAATTTGGATTCCAGTGAATCACAACCAAATCATTGGTTATTAAAAACCCAGAAGAGCTTCCAGCGTCTTTGTTCTGGACTCGAGAATGAGAGTAATTAGTCCAACATCTGCGTAAGACGGTGGTTGAGTTTATGATGTGGTTAGTCAAGTAACATATTGTTTCAAGTCAGTGCAATAATTAACGCATGGGATGTTTGTGGTATCAGAACTCATTAATGAGAACCTGCTCAAGCTGACCAATAATATATCTGGAGCATAAAGAGATCGACACGCTTTAACTGGCGTAAAAGTGAGACCTGGATCCGGTTAAAACGAACCATTTCAAGTCAAGAAAACTATTATTAGTATTATTATAACTAAAGGTTTCCATCGCTTGATGCGTTTGAAACTGGACGCGCATTAAAAGCGCGGTAGAATCCAATTCCCGCGTTACAGACCAGATCCCTCGATCGACTCTGATGGATTGCATATTTTAATGAGAATGAGACTGTGAGGGGTGGATCGATCCCAAGTCAAATGTCCACACGCTTTTTGTCCTCCAGAAAGACATATTTTCAATGCACACTTAAAGAAAACAACAGTCCCCACAGGGTTCCAGACCATAGGCGGAGTTTGGGGGGGTCTGGGGGGGGCAGTGCCCCCCCAGTCCAGAGCCAATTAATGCCTGTCTTGTGCTTTGAATATTTTTTTTTATTACAGAATTCAAATTTTCTCGTTTTATTTGTCTTATCTTATTAGTTCTGTGTATAGAATGAGTAAGATATGGCTAATTAATTTTTAATTACTGTAGCTTTATTACATTCTCCCGCGATTTGTGAATCTCAAAGTATCGCGGTACGTGAGTGGACGCTCTTCTCGTTCTGTTTTACGCGCTGAATAAACAAAATGGACATTCGTCGTTTTTTTTAATAAATCCACTACTAAAAGTGTGGAGTTTTCTAATTCTACTTCAACTATCAATTCCATTGCTGCTAATAATACCACAGCATTCGAGGCCGCATCAGAGAACAACGCTGGTTCTGCATTAGGTAAGATATTGTAATGTCTGAAGTAGTTCTATGACAGGTCAAGGGAGGCTCTGTTTATGAACTTTAATCGGAACGAAGAAGAACACACTGTAACTCAGTCCCTCCAGAAAAACGCGATTATGCGATCGTTTGATTTCATGCATAATCAGCCAAAGTCCGCATATTTATGCGGGGGTCACATTTTTTCAAATATGCCGCACTTTCGCCGCATAAATTGCCGATTTCAGCAAGAAAAATATGCTATGATTTCATTTTCGCTGCAAAAAAAGTCTCATATATCTTAGCAGAAAGTTGAAAATGTTGCGTTTACTTCACACAAGTAAAGCGCCATTATTTTCCCCCTGTTGCCATGGGAACCCTATGAAGTGACGTAATTACGCGACGTGAACGTCATCTGTAAAGCCCGCGGTGAAACCGTGATGAAGCACGATGATCATTCTCATTTGCCAACAAAAATAAGCTCAAAAGACCGCGCGAAGCAGTTTCCCAGTGTGTTACATGAAGCTGTATGTTAGTAGTGTGCAAAATAATTTACGTTGCAGTAAGAGATTACACTTTGTGCACTGGAAGCACTTCATTTAACAGAAGATGTCTGTTTTGTATAGCTACCTCTGTCAAACAGGAAGCACACATTTTATTTTTTTATATTTTATTTATTCATTTTTACAGAAGTTGAATATTCCCTTTGTAAAGCGACAGAACTTGTTTGACTCAATGTTTTGAAATTTTGAGCCGTGTGTTCATGAAGGTCTGAAATAAAACAGAATGAGAGCTTCAATATTCTGTGATTTAGTAATTCTGCCTCTTTACATTAAGGCAGTATCTAGTGAGAACAGGGTGTTGAGGGGGAATCACCTTTTTTTCCTCTTTTGCATCAAAAACCGCAGTTTTTGCAAGTTCCCGCAATTTCGTCGCATAAAATTGCAAAAATATCCCGCATATTCCATCGCGTTTTTTAAGAAAACGTGCCGCATAATCAAGGATTTTTGCCCGCAACAATCACAAAAAAATCCCGCGTTTTTCTGGAGGGACTGAGTAACAACCGTCTAACACAGTAATTCTCAAAGTGTGGTCCGCGGACCACTAGTGGTCCGCCATCGCCCCCTAGTGGTCCGCGGAAAGATGACCTAAACTAGGCAAGCTCTTAACCCGCACCGGATCGCGGGCGGGTGGGTTGACATCAGCAGGGTGCCATGACTGCGACCTTTTTTTGAGCACGTGCGATTTGAAATTTTATGTGGTCACATTTGTGCGAGTGCATGATCATGTTATTCGCGCGTGTGTAACAGAAGGAGCTGCTGCTGCCGTCCGTAACTGTTTTGTTTTCAAAATGAACAATTTATATAATGAACGAGTATATCATGAATCCATTTTCCAAACCGTGTTTTTGTCTTATTCTGAATCACTACGGTGCGCCTATAATAAGTGTTTATATTCGGACTATTTCAGACAGGGGCTCGGCTGCGGAGTATCACAAGACCTGCGTGACTCGTCATAGACAAACAGAGAGAAGTAGTTCCGGCTACAATGTTCTTCCGCAAGACACATGCAGCAGTTCTATTTATTAACCCTAGAGAGCGAACGTACACGCGCATTGCTCAATGATGATAAAACGCGCCAATTAGGAATTCAGGAAATTTAGGAATTAAGCCTTATAAAAATGAAAAGGTTAAAATTTGAATAATAATCATTAAAAAAAAAACAAAGTTTCTGATGATGAGCGCACAGGTAGAAATGCATTAAGTTACTTCAACAGCAATGGCTTAGACCAGAGTTCCTCAATAGGCCGCGAGAGAATGTTTGTCCCGCGCTAATGTCAAAAAGTGTTGTCAAGGTAATGTATATAAGCACGTCTCTGTCGCGGAAATTCAAACGCAGCATCATTGCTCACGTTGCGTAACCGCTGGTGCGTTGAAGCTGCTCGCGCTCCGCGCCGGCGGTCACGCGCGGTTCGTCTGTCAGCGACTCAAAAACTGAATAGGGAAAATAGACTCAAATGTGAATGGACTGAAAATGTTTGGTTTATTTTGTCTGATCAACCACAACAAAGAAAGCAAGCAAACTGAATGGGAGAAAGTATATAGTGTTTGCTTTTATATTATTAGTTACAGAGAGGCAAACTAAAGGCTAATATTTTCTCATTTAAATTAAACATTTAGCAAATACACATCTATATCATTAAAACAAACCTCTGAATATCTAATTAACATTTAATTTCACAGACCTTGCAGATTTATTCGAATACAACAGTGAGATTTTCTGAAGTGTTTGTAGTCGCGTGAACGCGTGTTCTGCGCGTGACAGTCGATCCGTGTGAAATGAACGCGGACTTCAGTTCAGCTTCACGGGAAACGCGATCAAAATTATATATAATATATATATATGAATTCATACTTTTCATATTTCTAATTTATTAAATATGAATTAAAATAATATACCAGATTTATATCGGCCATCAGCCACTGTGATTTAATATATTTAAGACTAAGACGATTATTCATCAAGCATGCATTGATTAATCCGATGTTGTAGCAAAAAAGGTGCGACCAAATCTTGTGCTTGTGCGACCAACTGAGAAAATTGGTAGCACCAGTGCAACCAGTGGAAAAGTTAGTCTGGAGCCCCGATCAGTGTGTTTTAATAACGAAAAAATGGATCATGTCATTGCATTTGTGTTTGAATAATTAGTTTTTCACTTGAAACAGTTGCATATTAAACTTAAATTTAGTTTATCCTTCCTGTTTTGTTGTTTTTGGGGGGCGTGTTAGAGTGGAATTCTGTTAGGTGGTCCTCAGAAAAAAATTGGACGATAAAGTGGTCCTTGGGCTGAAAAAGTTTGAGAAACACTGGTCTAACACAACTCGCTTTTTTTCGCCGCACTTCTGAACTCCCCGCGTTAACCCTATCACTGCCGATGCAAAACAAAACAGCAACTATAAAGAGTCTGTTCTATTCGCTATTCTTTGTATAAAGTCATTGTTCATTGCAAATGTATTTTATATGTAGAATGTATGATATATAAATATGATATAAAAAAAAAATCTGAGCTCGTGGTCTGCTGGCCTGGTAGGTGCCCCCCCAAGCACAAAAGTGAAACTCCGCCTATGTTCCAGACTGCGACCAAAATGGTCGCATATACGAGCTTTTTTTTGAGAATGTGCGAGTTAAAATTTTATGTGCGTGCATGATCATGTTATTCGCGCGTGTGTAACAGCAGCTGCTGCCGCCGTCCGTAACTGTTTTGTTTTCAAAATGAACGAAATTTGTACATCATGAATCTATTTTCCAAACCGTGTTTTTGTTTTATCCTGAATCACTACGGTGCGCCTATAATAAGTGTTTATATTCGGACTATTTCAGACCAGGCTAGGCTGCGGAGTATCACAGTACCTGCATGACTCGTCATAGTCAAACAGAGAGAAGTAGTTCCGGCTACAATGTTCTTCCGCGAAACACGTGCAGTTCCATTTATTAACCGCTAGAGAGCGAACGTACACGCGCATTGCACAATGATAATGAAATGTGCCAATTAGGAATTCAGGAAATTTAGGAATTATAAAGCCTTATGAAAATGAAAAGGTTAATAGCTGAATAATAATAATAATAAAAATAATAATGAACAAAGTTTGGAGTTCAAGGATGCTGGTGGAAAGGACGAGCCATGCATACAGACACAACTGATGATGATGAGCGCACAGGTAGAAAAGCTTTAAGTTACTTCAACAGCAAAGGCTTAGACTAGGGCTCCTCAATGTAATGTCCAATAGTGTAGAACGCGTGAATTCAGTCCATCCATGTGAAGGGAATTCAGACTTCAGTCCAGCTTCACTGGAAACGCGACCGAGATATAAAAAATTCATTTTCATATTTCTAATTTATTAAATATGAATTACACATATATATACCAGTTTTATATTGGCCATCAGCTACTGTGATTTATTATATTTAAGATTAAGACGACTATTCATTAAGCATGCATTGATTAAAATTGTTGTAGCACAAAAAAAAAAAAAAAAAAAAAAAAGGTGCGACCAGTGGAACCAGTGGAAAAGTTAGTCTGGAGCCCTGACCCAATCCGTCCCTCACGCTCATTAGTTTCAATGAAATGGGTGTGATGTTTAACTGTGTTCAACCGCAGTCTGACTGCTTTATTGACCATAAGTAGTTAGATACTACAAGACTGGAACTCACTCGTCGTGTGAACCGGACCTAGAAAAGCAGCTGGACTCAGATCAGTGAAACGCAGCACATCCTTCAGATTTTGTGAACTGCATATCATTCATTTTCCGCCCACGCATGAATGTCAGCGGCGTATGCTTGGTGAAAATTGTTTATTTGTTTGTGGAGTGTTATTTGTTGACGCGTGCGCCCCGCGTAATAGCCGTCATTTTTAGCTCCATTACCTTTATGTTTCCCTGCACTGACTGCGTGATGATGGAAATCACATTTCGGCTCGTTTTTACGAGCAGATTCATCCCGGCAGTCGTGCGCGATCACTGTCGCTTTGCGTTTTGTCCACATGATGTGTTTATTTTCATCTCTGCCCTTCATCCAGATATGAATGCAAAGGTCATTGTGATCCATAAATCCTTCTCGACGGTGTTCGAGATGTGTGAAGCCTCTGTGGATCCTCGGCTGTTTGCTTTGATGCCGAAGGATCCGCACACACCTTTGAACTCCGCGGGCCGCGCGAGCGTCTGTTCGACTGCGCGTTTTCAGCTTTATTTGATTAAACGTGGAGTCTCTCGTTGCCAAACGCTCTCAGGAATTCATCAAATCTATAAATCTTTGTGGCTGGAAACACAGAAGCCGGGCCAACACAGAAGTATGGGAGGCTTGTTTGTTTTGTAACATCAGCATCTGTGCGTCGTGTCGTTAAAGAGCTCAGATTATGACCTCAAAGTGTTGTTGTTGTTGTTGTTGGGGGGATTTCAGGGAATTCAGAAACCGTGACACTGTTATTGAGAGTAATGAACTTCGCAGAGCTTTTTCATGCTCAAACAGCAACATTATGATACACTGAAGAAGCTGGAATAAAGCAGAGTAGATGTTTAGTTCACTTCAGAATTACAGTCTCCTGATCATTCACGTTCCTCCATGATGTTTGTTTCTTCAGTGGAAAAGAAATGAACAGGGAACATTTTCTCCATATAGTGGACTTCAATGGGGTTCAACGGGTCCAAATGTCAGTTTCAGCGCAGCTTCAAAGATCTCCATGATCCAGACGAGGAATAAGAGTCTGATCTAGAGAAACCATCGACATTTTTTACTAAAATATAGTTTTGAACCACAAATGATGCGCCACACATCACGTCATCACGCTGGAGAGGTCACGTGACGCAGGAGGAAGTACCGATCCAGTGTTTACAAAGTGAACGTCAAAGACTGAGTCAAACGACTTTACAAAAAAAAGGTAAAACAACGATGTTGGACGATTTTGAAGTTGGAGGAGAAAATGAGAGGGAGTTTTCATCACACGTGACCTCTCCAGCGTGATGACGTGATGTGTGGCGCATCAGAGCAGCATTTGAGGTTCAAAACTATATTTTTGTCTAAAATGTGCGACGGTTTCTCTAGATCAGACTCTTATTCCTCGTCTGGATCATGTAGATCTTTGAAGCTGCGCTGAAACTGACATTTGGACCCGTTGAACCCCATTGAAGTCCACTATATGGACTTCATTTCTTTTCCACTGAAGAAAGAAAGACGTGAACATCTTGGATGACATGGAGGAGAGTAAATGATCATGAAATTTTAATTCTGGAGTGAAATAATCCTTTAAATATTCACGAGCTTTGTACAGCCATATGAACTTTACCATTGTGTTTTGTCTCGATGTTGATGAAAATGATTCAAATGATGAAGAGACGCTATTATTGTGCGTTCTGTATGTTTCAGATGACTTACAGCACACTCACAAAAAAGCAATATATGGCAAATCTTGGCTGTGTGCAAAATTGTAAACGGTATATTATTGCACAGCTCTGTATAATCCAACTTTATTCGCATTTACACACGTAAATGTAAAGCTATATATACTCCAATTTTTTTGTTTCATCTCAAAATGTAACTACAGTTTATATTTATCTTTATATAAAGTTGAATATATCAGTATGTCCAACATTTTCTGCATACATAAAGTACACTCAGTGATATATACGGTTTGGCAAATATAAAGTAACTGATTGTTTATATCATTGCAAAATGTAAGTATATTGCTCTAATCTGTTAAACGCAACGACACGCTAAAAAATGCAGGGTTAAAAACAACCCAGTTTGGGTTAAAAAATAGACAAACCCAGCGATTGGGTTAAATGTTTTCCCAACATGCTGGGTAGTTTTATTTAAATCAAGTCATCTTTATTTATATAGCGCTTTTTACAATGCAAATTGTGGCAAAGCAGCTTTACGTTAATAATTGGCAAATCATTTTTATTTGTTTTAACCAAACTATTGTTTAAAAATGACTATATGTCTGATTTAAATTGAACACAAAATAGGTTGGAAATGAACAATCAGTGACATAATTACTAGAGGCAACGATGATAATAATAATGTTTATTGTTTGATTATTGTTCATTAAACTTATTAATAAATGTTCCTTTGGGTTCATGTTAGGCAAGCAGTGCAGTCATTTTTAAACAATAGTTGGGTTAAATAAAACTACCCAGCAGGTTGGGTCAAACATTTAACCCAATGAATCGCTTTGCTGTGTTTGTCCATTTTTAACCCGACTTTTTTTAAAGCGCACCATGATTTTCTGTAAAGCTGCATTGGAGCAACGTATATCGTGAAATGTGCGTTTGTCTTGATTTAAAGACGAGCAGATTGACCGGCAATAAAGTTCAAGTAGTGAGTAAATTTAGTGCAGGTCCATAAACGCTCATATTAGCTCGCTGACAGGACGGAAAGTGAGAAAAGTGTGGCGTTAAATCGCACGTTCTGCAGCAGCTGTTCGTGTTCTGATGTTTACTGGCTGATAGATTCACGACTGACGAGAACGTGTAATTATACGCTTCCTCTCATCGGGTTTATGAAGCCTTGGAGGGTCATTATCATCGTGTCATATCTGCTGATTCACGTTAAATCGATGTCCGTCTAATGTGTCGAGAGACGTGTAATGAGCGCGGCGAAGAGAAATGGACGCTCGGTGAGTTGCAGCGAGAAACTAATTCACTTTCCTACTCTTTTCTCCCCCGATGATTCAGAACTAATGAACCCTGGCGCTGGAAACTCAAAGATGTATTTTGGTCCCGTTTGGAAGACAACATAACGATTTAATTGGTGCCATAAATTATTGGGACTGCAGAAAAGTCGATGGGTTCACGAAGGCGAAGTCTGTTTTGATTAAGAACGTGAAGTAAACACACAGTGTGTCGTATATACTGGACTGAATAGTTTCTACAAACTTTAATGAGGCTGCGTTTGGGTGAAACCCCTGAGAAAGACTAATAAATCTGAATCTTTGGGAGTTCATGCACCGTCAACACCATTTCACTGCTTCTCGAACAAGAACAAATGTGGGCGGGGCTTGATTGTGTCTGTGGGGAGTTGATTGGATGGTGGTGGATCTCACGTGAGTGACAGGTTGCCCCGCCCTCGTCCTCAGAGGAGAGAGGTCGCATATTCATCAAACATAGATCCCATTTGAGTATAAAGCTTTAAATCGTTGTTATTTGGTTGAATTGAATCGAATCTATTGTCTGGACAGGACCTTCAGAAGCCAAACATCATGTGTACCAGCTGACATCAGTAAGAGAATCCCTGATGCACGTGTTCCTGTTCTCATTTTCAGCACATATGCATCAAGCCACAAGATGTTTTTTACCTGTCGCTCACTCATGTTCCCGCAGAATCGGCTTTTATGTCAAACAGAACAAACGGATGCTTTCCGTCTTTCTGTTTGGAGTCGTGTCATCTGTCTTTGTCACACGCCGCTTCTGTTCTTCTCGCGCTCATGTGTCTGTGATCGCTGATCACTGCTGTGTGTTTGTGCTGCATTAACCCACTCCATCCATATGCCGTTCTCAGGAAGCAGCGTCTCGCTCCCACTCCGTGTGCTGGAGAGTCCAGTGACGGAGCTCGTGTTCATCCTCTCTCATGTTCAGCCCTCCAGATTTTACAGAGCTTTCATCAAGATAAGTGAGCTTCTGGAACGTCCATCTAATGAAGAGCCAATTGGAGTGAAGCAGATGCTGGTGTGTGACATTCATTGAAAAAGGCTGATACTGAGTCACAAGAGTCTCTTCAGCTCACCAAGGCTGATTATAAATACTCTAAAATATTTTTGCAATTTAAAATATCTGTTTTCTACATGAATATATAGTACAGTGTAATTTATATCCAGTGATCAAAGCTGAATTTTCAGCATCATTACTGCAGTCTTCAGAGTCACATGATCCTTCAGAAATCACTCTGATCTGATGATTTGATGATCAAGACACATTTATGATTATTATCAGTGTTGAAACTGTGATACGCTATTGTTTAAAAGTTTGCTGTAAGATTTAGTTTATTTGGCAACGACACGTTAAACTGATCAAAAGTGACAGACAAAATATTCTATTTCAAATAGATGGAGTTATTTCTATTCATCGAAAAAATCCTGCTAAATATATTGTTTTCAACACTGATAATAATCATAAATGTTTCTTGAGCATCAAACCACAATGATTTCTGAAGGATCATGTGACTCTGAAGATCACAGGAATAACATTTTACTACATGTTCACAGCTGTTTTAATGTAAAGATGTTTTACGGTATTTTTCATCAAATGAATGCAACCTTGGTGAGCGGAAGAGACAGAAAATGGTAATTCCAAACTTTTGACTGGTAGAGCGTACGTGTATATTTTTGTATTATTTGTTGTGGCTTGTATATATCACATGCTATATGTTAGATTTAGTGAGTATGTGTCTATACCTCATGGCTTTTCCAGCCCACACACTAATGTTCTTTCTCTCTTTTCCAGCATGATTAATTGAGCGCCATCATGATCGCCACAGGGGGTCTACTGCGGATATCTGCCAGGCGACAGGACTCCCTCCGCGCGAAGAACCGCGCCGAAAACAAGCGCAAGAGGAAAGCAAAGAAAAAAAGGAAGAATGAAGTGGTTGTGGTTAAAGGAAAGCTGAAGCTGTGCTCCATATCTGGACTGGTCGCTGCCATTGGGATTCTGGTGCTGCTGGTTGGCGTCGCCATGGCTGTGTTGGGCTACTGGCCGGTGTATCCGGGACTGATGAACACACAAAGCGCTCAGAGGACTTACGAGAGCCGGGAACGAGAATTAGTCAATATGACCGTCAGATGGGATCTACCAGATAAAGACTTCAGGACCTATAATGGCTCCAGTGGGACTCCTAAGCTGGGAGTATTTGCTGCGTTTATTAACAAATACTTGTATTCAGACAAGCTGAAGGTGTTCGGACCTTTAATAATGGGCATCGGGATCTTCCTATTCATTTGTGCTAATGCTGTACTTCACGAAAACAGAGACAAAAAGACCAAAATCATTAACCTCAGAGACATCTACTCAACCGTGATTGACATTCATAGTTTGCGGAGCAAGGAGCCCGCGCCCCTGAACGGTTTCGTGAACTACTGCCAACCGAAAGACACCAAATCCTACAAAGACTCCTGGCCTTCTCCGGGCTCCGGCCGACACGACGCAAGTAGCACGAACTCATCCCGACGTCTGTCGACCACCATCCCACGAGTCTCGTCTTTGGAAAAACAGAGCTTTACGGACACCGTCTACAGCATCTACCAAGATCAGAACCGAATCCCACGTGAGCTGAGGCAGTGGGAAACCAGAACCATCGTGTCCACTTCCGTCAATGCTTTCACCCTGCCGATGATGAAGCTCAACAACCGAGGGTCGTCCGAAAGGAGGGGCTCGGACAAAACCGGAGAAGCCAAGAGAGAGTTCTTGGACGCCGAGGCCATCTGCAGACGTTTGGAGGATCTGGTCGCGTCTAGGGCCGTCACAAAGGCCAAAGTGGAACCGGCTCAAAATCAAGCAGAGCTTCCGCAGGACTCGGTCGAGGTTTACAGGAGTAGCGGCAGTTTGCAAGGAGCACCTCGAGTCTCTCTGCAGGGTTCCCAGGTTCAGCTGCTTCCGCCGTGTTCGCCGGGCCGCAAGGCCACAGGATCTCACCTGTCTTTAAGCGCTTTGTCTGACTACTCCAGGTCTATTGATCTGGATATCTGTGCGTCGTCCACCCCTGGGGACCGGCAGGTGCGGTCGAGGCGTCTCAGCTGCCCTCGACTGGAGGGGCTCGGATGCGGAGGCTACACCAAACTCGAGGGTCTGGGCGGCGAGTCCTTTGAGTCCACGGACAATGCGATGTTTAGTCGTGGGAGTTCTGTTGAGGTTTTGGAAAAGGACCAAGAGCGTCGCAATCAGACGGACCAAGAGGAGAGCGGCGTGCTCAGACAATATTCAAAGAAGCAAAAACTCATAATGGTTTCTCAATCGGACACTACTTTAGAAGATGTGGAAATGGACAGCGTTGAAATTTAACTAGACGACTCGCTCGAGACTCGGTACGGTCGCATCGGTGAAGCCAATTTTCACCAGCGAAATCCAAACATTTCAATAAGAATCCAGATAATATCCAGCTAATGATATTGCTTGAGTTGAATTCTAGTTGAATTTCTACTTTGTCCATTTGATGGTCCTCAGAAAGAAATTTCAGCACGTTTTCACAAGCAAAATCCTGTCATTTCAATAGGAATTCCCCACTTTCCCACATTTCAATTGGAATTCCCCACTTTCCCACATTTCAATTGGAATTCCCCACTTTCCCACATTTCAATTGGAATTCCCCACTTTCCCACATTTTAATAGGAATTCCCCACTTTCCCACATTTCAATTGGAATTCCCCACTTTCCCACATTTCAATTGGAATTCCCCACTTTCCCACATTTTAATAGGAATTCCCCACTTTCCCACATTTCAATTGGAATTCCCCACTTTCCCACATTTCAGTGGGAATTTCCCCACATGGATTTCGCGTCGGTTGAGTTTAGGACTATCACAAAGGCCGAAGTGGAACCCTCATCAAAGGCTTGTTAAATTTAAAGTAAAGTTACATTTCCACTCTGTCGATTTGATGGTCCTCAGAATGTCATTTCAGCTCATTTTCACAAGCGAAATCCCGTCATTTCAATTGGAATCCACGCATTTGGGAACTTCCCCACATGGATTTCGCATTGGTAGTGTCAAAGGCCAAAGTGCGTAAAGGTTAAACTTCTACACTGTCCATTTAATTGTCTTTACAATGATAATAATCATTTCAGCAAAAGTTTGCTAGGCAAAAAAGTCCATTACTACTGTAGCGATTTCTGAAGAACAGCTCGCATTTAAACCTAGTGGTTTTCTGGGGGGGGGGGGGGTTTGTGCAAAATCTGCGTGCGGAAATCTCTCTATTAAAACAGCTGGTGTAAATTCGCTGAAGTTAGATGTGACCGCACCTTAAAAGTACTCTCAGTGACATCACGAGCAGAAAGTAATGAACAGAGAGCAAACGTTGCCTGAAATGACCCGAAGGTCAGTCTTAAACACGGTTTCCTCATGGAACTACAAGCAAAAACCAGATGCGAAGTAACGGTCTCAGACTCTCAGCATGATAGCACAGCTATGCTCCACTAGATTAAAAAAATGACTTTATACTTCCAGTAGTAGAATATTTGTGGCTGTTTAGTTTATCGGTGGCGTTTGGCTGTCTGAGCAGCATGTTTTATACTGTCGTCTACTTGCACTTTTTTTAACCACCAAATTATTGATTATTTTTAGAAATTGACTTGATAGCAATATCTCATTTGAAATGTTCCCTGCTTGTATGGGAAATGTTTATGTTTGCATTTTGCCTCAGAGATGTTAACTTACACTTGTATGCCGTCTGTTTTTTTCTTATTTCTTATTTTTTATTTGACTTAAATGAACTCAAAAGAACCGTGAGTCAAATCCAGACTTTAGCTAGCGATGTAATTCAGTGCTGTCTGAAATGTAATGTCCATGTAAAACACCATGAGACGTTGACGTTTCTCTGATGAGTTTTTGGGGTCATTTAATGAAATATTAATCAACAGTGTCTCTTTAAAGCAGCCCAAGAGAAGCATTAATGCTGCGTTCCATCCAAAATCAGATGTTTGAATGAGGAAAAAAATCAAGTAACCTCTAGTGAAATGAGTTTGGAGTTCAACCAATGGATTTAATGACTAATTTGGCACTAGAGAGTTTGTGTGAACATGCACTAACAATCACAGCATTACTGTTACCCGATCAGAAGTCCAACTTCATGTTCTGTTCTGTTGAAAGTAATTGAATGGAACGCAGTGTTGATCTGCAGCTTGTGATGTTAATGAACAGATGCTCTTGTGGGAGTTTGTCTTTGTTACGGTGTTAAAATGTAACGGTAAACTCTTCCCTAGTCAATTCAGTCATTTTGTCTCCATTTGCCTTTAAAAGAACAATCAGATTCTGCCAATTAATAAACACATTAAATGCAACTGAAAACAACAGCAAGCACCGTCTCAAACTGCTAGAACTGTGTCCAGGGCTGGGTGTGTTACTTTTAAAATGTATTTCACTTCAGATTACAAAATACATGCTTCACAAAGTCATTTGTAACGTATTTCGTTACATTACTCAAGTTTAGTCACTTCATCTAAATACTTTAGAATACTTTGGAATACTAATAAGTGTGAAACAAACACAAAAAAGGTCATTGTGAGTTTTTATCTCACAATTCTGACTTTTTCCCTCAGAATTGAGTGATATAAAGTTGTGATTGTGAGTTATAAAGTCAGAATTATGAGATATAAACTTGCAATATTGAGAAAAGTCAGAATTGTGAAATACAAACTCACAATTGTGAGTAAAAATCAAATTGTGAGAAAAAGTGACGAGTGAATTATAAAATGACTCTCAAAACATGAAAACAGTGAAAACATGAAACTGAACTGGTCTTTTTCAGACGGTCAGAGTCAGAGAATCACCAATCGCTGTTTAAATGACATTAAAACTCAAAGTAATCACTTTGGTAATCTAAAACACTTTTCAGATGGAACTGTAATCTGATCACCACCCATTTCAAATCAAACACAGTCACTCAAATCTTGTGTTTTAAATACGAAACTAAGTCACTTGTGTTTCGTTACTCCTCGACCCTGACTGTGTGTGTGTGTGTGTGTGTGTGTGTGGTACGTTTCTGATATGGTGTCAGTGAAATCATCTGTTTACAGATATGGTGGTCTTCATATACTTCAGTTGCTACTGAAATATTAACTCTTTCCATGGACTAACGTCATTATCCTGCAGTGAAGAGCAACGGTCATTATTCCCACTATGGAAGAGTTCGACTGGAGAAACTCTGAAGCTGAACTGTCATCAGGCGATGGGCGATTCCTCCTGTGCATCATACATGTCTCAATACACTGGACAAAATATTAAACTCACAATTTACAAAGATTGATGCATATAGTTTTCTTTAATCACAATGAGATGAACTTCAGATCATTTGTCGGCTTTGATTTGAGTGGATTTTGATTTCTGTCATGTTTTCAGGTGGAAAAACAGGTGGTTTCTTTATTTAAATCTTCTAAATTTAAGTATGTTTTCTTTTTAAAGTTGTTTTTTTTTTATTTTCCATTTAACGTTATATCCCTTAAAATCGCTTGGTTGAATGACAACCTGCAGGAAGTGACATCATCATTTTGGAGGGAAAACCGCACAATAAACATCAGTACGTAAATGGACTCGACTGATTCTGAGTTGTAAAACATTAAATCTCGTTTGACACAAATCAGCTTGGTGAAGATTAACATCTCAAAAGATTCTTAAAATAATCTTCTAGCCGCAATGCCCGTTCACGCCAAGAACAATAACTAAAAAGATAACAATAAAGATGTAGTTCTAAAAATACACCGCTATAATGATATAGATTTTGATATAGGTAATGATTTTGAACGATCAAACACTGACAGCCAATCAGAATCCATTCTAATTTAATGGCGCGCACATTTAAAATGGCGGACGACGTTGCGGAGAACCGCTGAGGTAAAAAAAAAGCCACCACTGTTTGACAAGCCAAACCCCTTTTTCAAGGACACTTTAAGCATACAATGGTAAGAATTATTAACGATCAGATCATTATGGAACGCTAGCTAGTGTAAAATACATTTTCCTCAGGTATCCAGCGATAGTTTTTGTCCCGCCTCCTTTGAAGTTGCCGGGAAAAAGACTAGCCGTTGTTTATGCCACTATTTTGACTTAATCCGCTAAATTCAGTTAGATTAGATCGATTACGACACCTGCTGGTTAAAACCGTGTAACAAGATCCGCAAAAACACCTACAAACAACTACCGCGCGCGAACTTAGAATAAACTGACTGTTATCGACGCAAATGCTGCGTCCGACATCGAGTACAATCTGAGTAGGTGCTATATTTGAATTTAAATTTCCCTTACAAAAGATTACTGCAGATTTTTAGAAGTAATACTACAGTTTTTGTTACATATAAAAAAAATGCAGTTTTTTGGACACGAAAAAACTGCAGTATTGCAGTATAACCTAAAATGTCTGTAGTTTTACTGGAGTAACTATACTACAATACATCTAAAGTACTAGTAAAATAAAACTGCAGTTCTACTGTTTTTATACTTCATGCAACTTTCAGTTGTACTTCATTTTACTGCAGCTGTACTTGTACTACAGTTTTACTGCAGTTGTACTGTGACTATACTTCATTATACTGCAAATCTATGGTTGTGCTTCATTAAACTGCAGTTAAACTACTTGGTACTGCAGTTTTACTGCAGTTCTACTTCAATGTACTGCAGTTCTTTTTTGTAAGGGTTCAAGACCGTTGAAAAAGTACGTTCTGTATTATATAATATATATATATATATATATATAGTACAAACGCGTGTAGGCGCTTTAGAATCTCACCGGGTGTAGTAAGTCATCCGGGTACTTTTCGTCTTCTGTTATACTACGAATACTATGAATTCGGACATTCCACTCTGTTCGCATACTGTTTTTCGCGTACTATACAGTAGAGCAGAATTCGATTTCGGACGCAGTGATGGTTATCGTTCTTGGTGTGAACCGCCCTTAACAGGGAACATTCTCAGAACTTTAGCTAACGTTCTCTAAACGTTATATACAAACGTTCTTCCAAGAACATTAATAGAACGTTCGTTCAAAGTTATCTGGTCTTTAATAATGTTCTCAAATTTATTTACATTTATTTATACGTCACTTTTTTTTTTTCCCCCGAAACCTCTTGGTAACGTTCCCATGATGTTTGAAGAATGACTAAATGGAGTGTTTCCTGAACGTAAAACAAACGTTCAGAGAACATTCCGAAATATTGTTTTTATAATTATTAATTATTTTTATCTGGGAATATCCTGACCATTTTCTAGTCAGCGCTTGCATAATAACGGATAAAGCTTTTCCAGATCATTCGTACGGAAGTCTTAACCCATTATAGCCAACATGTTGGTGACCTCAAGAGCTTTTTCAGATAGATCCTCATCTCTCTTCATCAGTGTCTCCTCTCTTTGGATCTGAATGTTATAACATTTGCCTGTATTTCCTCGGATCAATAACGCTTCACTTTGGCTCACGCTCTCATGTGCTCTTGTGTGATTTATCGGCACTTTCCTCTGTTTTATTCAGAGTGTCTGGCTCTTGCTGTAGGTGAAGTATTGTTCTGCTCAGAGCTGTAAAACTATAATGAGTCTGACGCCATTACAGTGAGAATAATTAGCACCGTTTCACATTAAAGTAGCTGCTGTTTACACACATGTTGTGTGTGGTTGTCAAGGTGTTGCTATACAGTTCTGAAGGTGTAAATAAGACACACAACACTTGTGAAAATGTTTGGAATAATTATTTTTTGTTAGTGTTTTTTCTGCTCACGTAGGCTGCATTTATTTGATCAGAAATACAGTAAAAAATATGATTTTTTTTTATTTAAAATGGCTGTTTTCTACATGAATATATAGTAAAATATAATTTATATCCAGTGA
Source organism: Opsariichthys bidens (assembly GCA_037194245.1). Classification (NCBI taxonomy): domain Eukaryota; kingdom Metazoa; phylum Chordata; class Actinopteri; order Cypriniformes; family Xenocyprididae; genus Opsariichthys; species Opsariichthys bidens. Next base: position 16,827,337 of record CM074301.1, on the reverse strand, counting down.
TCAAAACTGAATTTTCAGTCTCCAGAGTCACATGATCCTTCAGAAATCATTCTGATATGCTGCATTTATTTGATCAAAAATACAGTAAAAATCTGAAATATTTTTAGAATTTAAAATATCTGTTTTCTATGTGAACATATAGTACAGTATCATTTATATCCAGTGATCAAAGCTGAATTTTCAGTCTTCAGAGTCACATGATCCTTCAGAAATCATTCTGATATGATGATTTGTTTTTGTTATTCTGGTCTCTTTGTGTAAGTCTGAGGGTTTTTTTTGTTCTGCTCTGTTAAAAATAATGTCAGGAGGGCAGAGAAATAATTGCAGCCTTTCAGAAATTCAGTGTGAAACTGCTGGAAAAATGTGGCGACAGCTGCTGCGCTGTTTATTCACGTTTGATAGAAAATAAAGCTTTGTGCTCGAGGAAGATAAAAACGGATGCGTTATTGGTCTGATGGCAAATATAACCGGCGTGGATGAGAATCTCTCATTATCTCACAGCATCTGAATCAGTTCAGGCTCGAATGAAACACAAAAACAGCAGCAGGATCTCGTATCGATCTCATTGTTAGCTGGATTTCTTGACTGACTGACTTTCTTCATCAGAGCATCACTGAACACATCTGGTGTTTCTCCACCAGGCTTTTCATTAGCAGAACTTTCATGGTAAACCAGAAAGATCATGTTGTCAACAGTCATTTATTTCGTGCTGAAGTTACTACAGCAAACACAGACACGTTCAGCAAAGGGTTAAACGCCTCAATTCCAGTAAAAGACGGTTTTAAATAGCTCTCAAACATCTGAATTGCCTTATGTAACAGTCAACGCTTGTTTATGTAACTCTGCCAAAACACACCCTCAATCTCCCAGCATGCACAGCAGCTCGCATTCTCAGCACAACACTTTCACAACTTTCACTCATCACTGACACTGTGCAAAAAATATGTTCTAAGAAACTTTTGCTAACATTCCCATTAACGCTTTCCCTGCCAGGTTTTGTTTTTTAAAGTCAGCATTTTTGATCATTTTCACAAAATTTTCCCAAAAACTACCCAAACACTGGGTTGGGTTGTTACGTCTGACCCAGGATCTGAGTGACACAAAAACTACCCAAACACTGGGTTGTTACGTCTGACCCAGGATCTGAGTGACACAAAAACTACCCAAACACTGGGTTGTTACGTCTGACCCAGGATCTGGGTAACACAAAAACTACCCAAACACTGGGTTGTTACGTCTGACCCAGGATCTGGGTAACACAAAAACTACCCAAACACTGGGTTGTTACGTCTGACCCAGGATCTGGGTAACACAAAAACTACCCAAACACTGGGTTGGGTTGTTACGTCTGACCCAGGATCTGGGTAACACAAAAACTACCCAAACACTGGATTGGGTTGTTACGTCTGACCCAGGATCTGTGTAACACAAAAACTACCCAAACACTGGGTTGGGTTGTTACGTCTGACCCAAGATCTGGGTAACACAAAAACTACCCAGACACTGGATTGGGTTGTTACGTCTGACCCAAGATCTGGGTAACACAAAAACTACCCAAACACTGGATTGGGTTGTTACGTCTGACCCAGGATCTGGGTAACACAAAAACTACCCAAACACTGGATTGGGTTGTTACGTCTGACCCAGGATCTGGGTAACACAAAAACTACCCAAACACTGGATTGGGTTGTTACGTCTGACAAAGGATCTGAGTAACACAAAAACTACCCAAACACTGGATTGGGTGGTTACGTCTGACCCAAGATCTGGGTAACACAAAAACTACCCAGACACTGGATTGGGTGGTTACGTCTGACCCAAGATCTGGGTAACACAAAAACTACCCAAACACTGGGTTGTTACGTCTGACCCAGGATCTGGGTAACACAAAAACTACCCAAACACTGGATTGGGTTGTTACGTCTGACCCAGGATCTGGGTAACACAAAAACTACCCAAACACTGGATTGGGTTGTTACGTCTGACAAAGGATCTGAGTAACACAAAAACTACCCAAACACTGGATTGGGTGGTTACGTCTGACCCAAGATCTGGGTAACACAAAAACTACCCAGACACTGGATTGGGTGGTTACGTCTGACCCAAGATCTGGGTAACACAAAAACTACCCAGACACTGGATTGGGTGGTTACGTCTGACCCAAGATCTGGGTAACACAAAAACTACCCAGACACTGGGTAAAAATTACCCCACAAAATGACCCAAAAGGCTCAACCCAGGACTTGGGTAGAAAAAATAAGAGTTTTTCTGCTAACATTGTGAGAACATTATTAAAGACCAGATATCTTTGAAAGAACATTAAAAAAATGTTACTGTAAGAACGTTTGTTTATAACGTTGCCAGAACATTCGGAGAACTCTAGCTGGGGTTGATGTTTAATGTTCCTGCTAGAACATCTCTTGAAGGTTATCGGTGTCAGTGTGTCGACAGTACCGTCAGAATTCAGAACTGTATTACTTGTAGTACCTTTATCATATGTTTCTATGGCAGAAACTGTAAGAGTATTGAATTCAGCCACAGTCAAAAGTAAAGGAGAAGGATCTGTGTTAATGGCTGTAAGTTCACTCTGAGAGACTCTGGTGAATCCTGCAGCGCCACCGAGTGGCTCCTCACAGAAATACACACCGCTGATGACGTCACTGCTGCTCATGCGCAGTTCAGCGGGGCTGTGAGGAATGAACACCTGGACACTGTGGATGGGTGAATCTCATAAAGAAATGCTGACCTATTAAATTGCATTCATTACAAATAATACTATCTAACAAATACTTTAAAATTTCACTAATGTGTGTTTAATTGTAATGAAATAGTCACAAATGCACAAAGGTTGGTCCTAAAATTTTCTTTAGGCAAAATATGAATATTTTTTAATTTTGAATGGATATTTTTTTGAGATTCACCCTGATCTAAGTAAATGATAAACATGCTCTCCTTATACAGATTAGCATAAAGACAGTGACATAATCAGAGATCAATATAACACTCATTAATTGTGAAACGGTTTCAGACTCATGCATATTAATGAGTGTTTGTGCATAATTGATTCTCAAGACGGTTTGAATCCTGAGGGAATGCGGAGCCAGACAGACAAACACTGATATTTCATCTGTATGAGTGATGAATAATATTCAAATGATTCTGATCTTTCAGTGTCAGTTATGAAACACTTTCATAGTAATATTCGACGTATTCGTGATATGAATGAATGAGGCGTTTCCCGCCAAAATGCAGATTCATCACGTGACAGCTTCTTACGCTAAAGAGATTGGTAGAGACGGTTGGATTTATTAATTAATTTACTAAATAACAGTTCAAAAATGATTAAATTACCTAAATTATTTTCACATCTACTACGCCCATGCTTTAAATTAAAATATACTGTATCTTTTCGGATGATGTGACCTGAGCTCTGACCACTAGAGGGCGACATCGTTCCACTTTCTGTATTATTGATTATCATAATGCAGGTGATTTTCTACAGTTCTGCCTGTCTGTATTGATTTGTGCTGGAAAAATATGATTACATACTTTATAAAACAAATTAGCATTGAGTTTGAGTTGCACAAAATGCCCTGACTGATCAATCGTGATGCTTTTAAAGTCTGGAATTGATCATTTATCAGACTGAGTGTTTTTCTGTGTTTTTGTCTGCATAATCCAGTTTGAGTTCTGAAAAACTGCCAAATACTGACATGTTTGACCATCTACAATTCCCAAACCGAACGGCCAGCAAATGAGCTCTTTGATGAATTAATTTCAGTAGAATTACCCGGCAGTCCTCTGGAAGGGGCTTTGGGAAATTTGGCAGCTTAGTCAGGTTTGGGGATGACTGGTTTGCTCGGATGCTGTTTTTCCAGAATTAAACCCTGCGTTTGAGTGCCAAATGCGGCCTGAAGGGAGTGTAAGGTGAGAATGAAGCGGCGCGAGAGGATGTAGAGTTTCTCTGCGCACCAGAAATGACCGTCTGAGCCAAAAAAGCATTTTTTTAGAGCGTGCTCGAAATCAAATAAACGTTAACTGAAATGAAATATTAAAAAAATATTTTAAAAAATTCAGCTGATTGCCAAGGAAACATCTGTCATTTTTATGTCGTTTATCTTGATGTACTAAAATCAAATCAAATAAATAAATGGGTTTTTTTTATATTTAAAAAAACAATAAATTATATAGACATGTAAAAAAAAACACAATTATTCAAATTGACAAAACACAAAAAATTGCTAAAACTTTAAAATGAAGATGGAAAATATTAAAATTAAATAAAAAAAATATTAATAAAAACTATGATAGCATTACTTGAAATAAAATTAATGTTAACTAAAATTAAATATAAGAAACATAAACTCTTTTTTTCCACCTAATTGCCAAGGAAAAATTTCTCATTTTCATTTAGTTTATTTTTATTAATAAAAATAAGTAAATATAATAAAAACGGAACTAAATTTATTTACACGTATTAAAACAGCAACTACTAAAAATGGCAAAAACACAACAAAATGACTTTAATGCGCAGGTGACTTGAAAATAACTCGAAACTTCAACTTAAATTAAAATGAAAAAAGGAATATATAAAAATAAAAACAAAATATTATTGGACTTTTCAGCTAGATGCCATGGAAACATTTTAGTTTAACTTGATGTAATATAATAAAGTTAAATAAAATTAAATAATAAAATAAAATTAATAAAAAAGTTAATATTTAAACATTAAATATTAATTAAAAAAACTTTAATAGCAGCTTTTTTGTTCCTTGATATAAAATAAACATGAACTAAAATAAAACTTTATTTTCTGCTAGTTGCAAAGGAAACATTTCTCATTTTCATTCAGTTGAACTTTGAAAAAAGTAATAAACTAAAATAAAATTGATTAAAAAAAAACAGAAGAAAATTACTAAAACCTTAACTCAAATTGAAATGTAAAAATAAAAGAAAAAACAGCATCTTAAATGATAGCACTGATGCTCTCACGTGTGTTTTGTTTGACTCGGGATGTTCGCCGGAGCTCTTGAAAGCGTGAGTTAATAAACTCATCATCCACTCAAAGGGAATTATACATTTGAAGAAAGCTGCATTATGCATCATGTGTCTGACGGGCTTCAGAGGCCTGAAGCTGGAGAGAATGGAGCCGCTCGGTCTCTGAGGAAACATTTGCCACGGAACAGACGCTGCGTGTGGACGTGTCCGTGATCCTCGACGGCACCTGGAGGCCTCACACCTGCATTAAAGGCTTTAGAAGCTTTTCAGAGCGATTGCATCAGATTCAGACTCCCATCATGGATTCATTGATCTGACTGAGACTCATTCAGCTGGAAGGGATTTGAATGTCCGCTCAGATGAGATTGAACACGTTACGTAATATAAACATGAGGGAAATTCACCAATAATGATAAACAAATTGCATTGAATTAAAGACTAAAATTTTAGAGTTGAAAAACTGAAATTGTGTCATCTTTGTATCAAAAAATATCTTTCATTTTTACATTTTCACTGAGTTGTTTTCAACCCAGGTTAAATTGGGTCGTTTATTTAACCCAGTTATGGGTTGATTCATAATACTATATTTTTTTTCTTCATACATGAGTAAATATTTACGGATTAACTTAAATCCTCTAAACGTTTTTTAAATACAACCACTGGTTAGCGCAATAATTCCTTTATTTTACTATTTTATAGTATAGTATATTTAATGTAATTTTTAATACGTATTGCCTACATTTGAGCTAAAAGCAAAAAGCGACCTCAAACAACCCCTGGGTTATTACGTCTGACCCAGGATCTGTGTGACACAGGGGTCTTCAACGTTTTTCAGGGCAAGGACCCCTTAGATGAGCGAGACACGGAGCAGGGACCCCCCCACACAAAATATGTCAAACAGCTCGCGATTCGGACTTTATATCTCGCGATTCGGACTTTATGGCTCGCGATTCTGACTTTATATCTCGCGATTCGGACTTTATGGCTCGCGATTCTGACTTTATATCTCGCGATTCGGACTTTATAGCTCGCGATTCGGACTTTATGGCTCGCGATTCGGACTTTATAGCTCGCGATTCGGACTTTATAGCTCGCGATTCGGACATTATAGCTCGCGATTCGGACTTTATGGCTCGCGATTCGGACTTTATAGCTCGCGATTCGGACTTTATAGCTCGCGATTCGGACTTTATGGCTCGCGATTCGGACATTATAGCTCGCGATTCGGACTTTATGGCTCGCGATTCGGACTTTATAGCTCGCGATTCGGACATTATAGCTCGCGATTCGGACTTTATAGCTCGCGATTCGGACTTTATGGCTCGCGATTCGGACTTTATGGCTCGCAATTCGGACTTTATAGCTCGCGATTCGGACTTTATGGCTCGCGATTCGGACTTTATGGCTCGCGATTCGGACTTTATAGCTCGCGATTCGGACTTTATAGCTCGCGATTCGGACTTTATAGCTCGCGATTCGGACTTTATGGCTCGCGATTCGGACTTTATAGCTCGCGATTCGGACTTTATAGCTCGCGATTCGGACTTTATAGCTCGCGATTCGGACTTTATGGCTCGCGATTCGGACTTTATGGCTCGCGATTCGGACTTTATGGCTCGCGATTCGGACATTATAGCTCGCGATTCGGACTTTATGGCTCGCGATTCGGACTTTATGGCTCGCGATTCGGACATTATAGCTCGCGATTCGGACTTTATAGCTCGCGATTCGGACTTTATAGCTCGCGATTCGGACTTTATGGCTCGCGATTCGGACTTTATGGCTCGCAATTCGGACTTTATAGCTCGCGATTCGGACTTTATGGCTCGCGATTCGGACTTTATGGCTCGCGATTCGGACTTTATAGCTCGCGATTCAGACTTTATAGCTCGCGATTCGGACTTTATATCTCGCGATTCGGACTTTATAGCTCGCGATTCGGACATTATAGCTCGCGACTCGGACTTTATAGCTCGCGATTCGGACTTTATATCTCGCGATTCGGACTTTATATCTCGCGATTCGGACTTTATAGCTCGCGATTCGGACATTATAGCTCGCGATTCGGACTTTATAGCTCGCGATTCGGACTTTATAGCTCGCGATTCGGACTTTATATCTCGCGATTCGGACTTTATAGCTCGCGATTCGGACTTTATATCTCGCGATTCAGACTTTATAGCTCGCGATTCGGACTTTATAGCTCGCGATTCGGACTTTATAGCTCGCGATTCGGACTTTATAGCTCGCGATTCGGACATTATAGCTCGCGATTCGGACATTATAGCTCGCGATTCGGACTTTATAGCTCGCGATTCGGACTTTATAGCTCGCGATTCGGACTTTATAGCTCGCGATTCGGACTTTAATATTTAGGTAAAATTTGTCTATGGTAAAAATTAAAAGAGCTCATAGCGACACCATCATGGCCCTTCTTTATTAATTCAAGTGGAGGTGACGTATTTCCTGTTTGAGAGTGGAGCTCCACTCGCCCACGGTCTGCAGTCAGACCCTTCTCATTTTTCGGCCGATTCGACATGTTGAATCGGCGTCGGGGCGTCGGTGAGAGAGAGAACTCTGATTGGCTGTTCAGCATAGTAAACGAGTCAGTTCACGAGAATATATAGCAAAAGTTATGAAAGCAAGCGAATAAGTCATGACGGCACCGACGGAAGCTTGTTCTAATTTCACGTCCTCTTACCCGAGCACTCGAACGCACGAATATTTTCATCATAACATGAGAGGAGTGGAATAAAGCACGTGATCAGCATGACTGATATTCAAAACGGTCAGCAAGCGCTGCTTTGTATATGGTTTGTATACTTGCCGTCCTGGTTTCGCTTTCCCTTTTTGAATGATGAATATAGACAAATATATCTGCTTAAATAGACAGTCATCTCATTTATATGCAGGCGCTAGTTGACAGTCGGCTTAAATTCTTTCGTGTTCAAGCACATTTTTCCACAGACATGAGCGACAACACCGTCGGCTTCCGTCGCCGCTAGTTCTTGGACGTCGGGTTGGTGTGTTTAAACAGAACTTCACATTTTAATTTTACTATCAGGTGAACGATTATACATTTACCTGAACTTTAAGCTGTGTTACAAACGATCCATTCTGGCGAGTTAAATTGTATATAAATTATTAGCCAGTAGCATTTTCAAATGATAGTCTGCGTTGACAGTATCATGAGATCACGTGACTGCACGTGGACGGAAGGGTTTTATTAAAGCTGATAATGTAATACTATTTGTAAAATAAAATATATTTTATTTAAATTTGACTTTGTGATGTTTTTACACGTTTTATTTTTTTTTTTAATTATTTGTGATCAAACATTAATTGACGGACCCCCTGCAATACCGCCGCGGACCCCCGGTTGAAGACCCATGGTGTAACACAAAAACTACCCAAACACTGGGTTGTTACGTCTGACCCAGGATCTGTGTAACACAAAAACTACCCAAACACTGGGTTGTTACGTCTGACCCAGGATCTGTGTAACACAAAAACTACCCAAACACTGGGTTGTTACGTCTGACCCAGGATCTGAGTGACACAAAAACTACCCAAACACTGGGTTGTTACGTCTGACCCAGGATCTGTGTAACACAAAAACTACCCAAACACTGGATTGGGTTGTTACGTCTGACCCAGGATCTGGGTAACACAAAAACTACCCAAACACTGGGTTGTTACGTCTGACCCAGGATCTGTGTAACACAAAAACTACCCAAACACTGGGTTGTTACGTCTGACCCAGGATCTGTGTAACACAAAAACTACCCAAACACTGGGTTGTTACGTCTGACCCAGGATCTGTGTAACACAAAAACTACCCAAACACTGGGTTGTTACGTCTGACCCAGGATCTGTGTGACACAAAAACTACCCAAACACTGGGTTGTTACGTCTGACCCAGGATCTGAGTGACACAAAAACTACCCAAACACTGGGTTGTTACGTCTGACCCAGGATCTGTGTAACACAAAAACTACCCAAACACTGGATTGGGTTGTTACGTCTGACCCAGGATCTGGGTAACACAAAAACTACCCAAACACTGGGTTGTTACGTCTGACCCAGGATCTGTGTAACACAAAAACTACCCAAACACTGGGTTGTTACGTCTGACCCAGGATCTGTGTAACACAAAAACTACCCAAACACTGGGTTGTTACGTCTGACCCAGGATCTGTGTAACACAAAAACTACCCAAACACTGGGTTGTTACGTCTGACCCAGGATCTGTGTAACACAAAAACTACCCAAACACTGGGTTGTTACGTCTGACCCAGGATCTGTGTAACACAAAAACTACCCAAACACTGGGTTGTTACGTCTGACCCAGGATCTGTGTAACACAAAAACTACCCAAACACTGGGTTGTTACGTCTGACCCAGGATCTGTGTAACACAAAAACTACCCAAACACTGGGTTGTTACGTCTGACCCAGGATCTGAGTAACACAAAAACTACCCAAACACTGGGTTGTTACGTCTGACCCAGGATCTGGGTAACACAAAAACTACCCAAACACTGAAAAATAACCCCAAAAATGACCCAAATGGCTCAGCCCAGGACTTGGATAGACAAATGAACCCTAGATTGAGTGTACACACTGAAAGAAAGGGTTTCTTCATCATCATGATGTGTTTGATCTCTTCATCAGGACGTTAGAGCAGATGTTGTTATTAATCTGACTGACAGCAGCGTGGACCACTCAGGCTCCGCTGCGAGCAGGCTCATTAGCATAAGTGGGTGTGGTCATGTGTGTGTTCGGCTGCTGCTGCTGAACATCTTTCTTTCAGCACCGGTCCGGTCCACCGGAGCTCCTCTTCATCCTCATCTTCATCTGATCTCCATCTTCACAATTACTGGATTATTGCATCAGGAGGGTTTGGGGAGTTGAAGGAGTGAAAGTGAATAAATCAAAGGTAAGAGTGTTTCTCTGTTCTGATCTGTAGATCACAGAAGCGCGTTCGTGTTTGTGTTTTCGACCCGCGCTGCGGTTCTGTCTCGATACAGGAGGATTTAGTTGTGAATGGACGAGTTAATTCACAGAAGTGGGTTTGTTTGATGTTTTATACTCTTATTTTATCTTCGCGAGATTCAGTTTCTCTCTGTGTTCTGCGGAACGCGCGTGTTAACGGTTATTTATATCTGTAACCGAATCCACGACAATATTGAATGACAGATTCCATCCAGACAGGAATGTTGTGCGCGCGGCCGACGCCACAGATGGTCCGGCGCGCCCCCAGCACGCGCGCAACAGTCCAGTCCGGACGGAACCGGGCCGAGTTCGACTCTATTGTGTTTCCAGTGTCAATAAATCACGTGCTGTCATATTTCTCTCTCTTCTCTGTCATCTGGACCTGAACTGTGATGGTGGACTCGGTCTGGATGAGCATTAATGGTGAGTTTCTGTGTTTCATTCCGCCTAAAAGTCATGAGATCATCATCACTGCGTGTGTTTGCAACCAAATATAGAGCACAAGTCAAAGCTTTACAAGTTCACAAAGCTTTTTTAGTAGTTTTTAAAAACATTAGCGTAAAGTGAGTCCCTTTCACTAGATGTACTATAACTCTCCAGAACGTGTGTGTGTGAAGTTTCAGCTCCAAATCCTCCACTGATCATTTATTATCGCTTGTCAAATTTGGGTGTGAGGAGCAAAAACACGCCGTCCCTTTAAATGCAAATGAGCTCCAGAAGAGGGCGGAGCTTCAACGGCTCAACAACAACAAAGCTGGAGAATCTCACGCAGACAAAATGAGGAAAGCGTTCGAACGGATGGAGAGACTCAGGAAGACGTTTCTGAACGGTTCGTGGATAAACTGATGGAGTTGATCGGCTCGTCACTAGCGTGTGTCGTCACGCTCGTCTTTTCTCCTCGTTTGTGAAGCGGTCCGGCGTAAAATGACGCATCGACAACACTCGACGACAACAACTCTAGAGCGGCCCGACATGGCCCCGCCCCCTTTGATGAGTGCTCTCGGGGGCGGGGTTTATGTAAATTGGAGGGTTTGTGATGTCACTAATCCTGGAAGAAGCTCGTTATAGTCTCTACCAGCCTTAAAAAGTGATTTCTCTAAAAGAAAATGTCGTCGCAGCTTCACAGATGTTGTTTCTGCTCAAACGGCAACATCACACACTGACTGAAGCTCAAAAAAAACGTTACGTTTTTGTGCGAACGTTTGAACGAACGAGATATGAATAAACAGATGCAGTATAAACATCTGTGTCCTGATTTTAACCTCTCTGACTGAGATTTAATCTGCTGATCTGCTCTGGATTAAAATCCACAAATGCTGCAGATTAAAACAGAGTCCCGTCGCTCGGCGTTTCTGTCCGAGGTTTTTCCTCGGGTCTCCACGGAAGGTGTGCCGCTCCGGCGCCAGAAACTTGAGCTCTGCAAAAAGCCATAGAATCAGTATTGATCGTCTATTATAACTCAGAGTGTTCCTCATCCGGACGCTCGTCCAGAGCTCCATTATGCAGATGAATGGAAGCTTCTGGATGCATTTATTACATAAATTATAGAAGAATCTGAACATCTTCCAGCTGGAGTGAACGTTCGGCTCGCCGGGAGAGATTGAGGGTTTGTTTTACTTGTCCGACAAGCTCTGAGCTGGAGGTTCTCCTCTCATTTTCCACAGAACGAGAATGTTAAATGCTGCTGATGGTTTATTTATGGTTCGTAAATCATCTGTGAAGTCTGTGATTGGATGATTCTGATGTTCGCTCGGGTTTTCTCATCGGCGTGAATCTTCTTCCAGAGGTTTCAGAATGATGAAAAGTGAAAATGCACGTGCTGACGAAAGGAGCGGATCTTCCCGCAGTAATTCAAGTATTAACACTCATAATGTTCAAATATGAATTTCTTTTCCTCAGGAATCCAAAGCTTTCCACTTTTCTATATTAATTCTTAATCTTTGTGGATTTATGACTTAAGCTGGAATTTGGGGATCTTCCCGAACTTCCCAGAAATGTAATTTTAGTATATCATTAATATACTATTGTATATTGATTTTTTTTTTTTTTGCCTTAATTTTAATTTTAGTTAACCTTTTAGTAATTTGGTCATTTCATTTTTTACAGTAAAAATTACATAAAACACAAAACAAATACTAAAAATATAACTAAAATTGAAGGTTGAGTAATATATATATGTATATGTATATATATATAATTTTAGTTGCAATTTTGATAATTTTGTTTTTCTTATTTTTAGTGTTTACTATATTTCTATTGCAGTTTATATAATGTCTATATCTTGTTTTTCAGTTTTAGTAATTTTAGTTTTAAGTGCATCTTAAGGCACCCCAAAAAATTGAAATGTTGTCTGAAATCACTGAAATAAGTAAGTTTTAATCAAATTTAGTTTGATTAATTTTTTTTACTTTTTAAATATTATACTTAAAAATGTATACTTAATGTATACAAATATTTAATGCTTATATTTAATACTTTTTATAATTGATTTCAGTTAACTTTAATTTCAATTAACATAAATGATAGTATATATATATATATATATATATATATTAGTGCAGTCAAATCGATTAATCGCAATTAATTGCATCTAACATAAAAGTTTTTTTTACATAATATGTGTGTGTGCGTATATATGTACAATACACACACACACACACACACACATACATTATTTTATATAAACACAAACTTTGTTAGATGCAAATAATCATGATTAATCGGTTTCCCAGAAATGTGGCCTTCAGAGTAAAATAGAGCAGATCCAGATCAAAACTGTAGTGTGTGAATGTTCGAGTGTGTGTTGTTGAAGATAAAGCTGAGATTTAACTCTCGTCTGATCTGAAGTGTGATGGTGTTCAGAGCGTCCTGTCGTCATCCATCACTGAACACTGTCATTAATAACACCAGGAGAAACTCTCGAAATAACACCGGAATCTGTTTACTGTTAGTCGACGCGCTTCAGAGCTCCACGGCGTGAGACGGAGGTTTAAATGTTATAAATGTATGTTTCAGGAGATGAGGGTGTGAGTCTCTGGAGCGTTTGGGTCAGCTCTCGTCTGAAACGGTGACCGTAGGAGACGGAAATAAACCGCGCGCTCGTGCTGGTCGAGGCGCGGTTGGAGAAGTGTGTGGGTTGTTAGTGGTTCTCTGTGTTAAATCATTTGTAATCAAGAGCCTCTGTGGGCAGAACGACGGTCATTACTGTGAAAACATCCACAGAGCAGCTGCGCAGGTTCGGACTGGAGGTTTGAGACCATCGAACAGCCTGATCTGACCTCGGGTTTCTCCAGCTGAGCTCGAGCTCTCATCTGGTGCCTTCAGGGAATAACGCTGTGTGTGTGTGTGTGTGTGTGTGGGTATTCCCTACATTATGGGGACCAAATGTCCCCACAGGTACAGTAATACTAGTAAATTTTGATCTGGGGACATTTTTTCAATTATCTTTTTTGAAAATGTAAAATAGCAGAACATTTTGTGTGATGGGTGGGTTTAGGGGCGGGGGGGGGGGGGGGGGCAGAATGTACAGTTTGTACAGTATAAAAACCATTAAGCCTATGGAATGACCCCATAAACCATGAAAACACAACGTGTGTGTGTGTGTGTTAGGTTTATAAATCATCTGTGACGTGCTGCTGTTTAGGAGATCATCCTCATCAAGTCCTTCGGTTTGTAAAAACACACATGAATATTATGTACGGTAACAGACTGTTTATACGCTGAAATATGAAGCTTGTTATGTTGTTAATCACTCGAATTATTCAGTAAAATATTTGAGGCGTTCTGTAATGACGGGCGAGTCAGCGAATGAGATCCAAGTGCAGCTTTATTTACAGACGCAGTCAGACAGGCAACGGTCAACTCAACAGCAAACAGACGTGGGCGGGAACGGGCAGGCTCGTAGTAAATATCCAGGCAATTGGTCAAGAGGCGGACAGATAAACATCAAAACAGGGAAACAAGGCATGGGAATAAACGCTCGGAATTGCAATATAACGACTTCATTCCCTACATTCGTTCACTACTTTTACCCACAATCCTCTCTGATTTTGAGCGTACATTCGGCGTACGCTCGTTAAAGCGCCGTCACCCAAAATCCAACGCGATAAAACGATCGAGCGCGGAAGAAAAATAAATATGGCGGACGGCAATACGGGAAGCGGCAACTTCTACAAACGTAAAGCTGTGTCCGAAAGCGCACAGTCGTTCACTCGTTCACTAACCCCTACATAGTGCACGGCAGTCGAGCGCACTATAGAGTGAACGACAACGAGTGAGCGGATTCGGACGCTGACGTTAATAGCGCGCGCCGGACAATTTCGTCATTGACATTTCCTGTAATATGTCCCGTTTAGCTTAATATTACTGTTTATTTGTCATGTTTATTGAGAATAAAAAAACGTGTGTCGTGCTATTTAGTACATTTATATTTAAAAACAACAGAACAAAAACACGACACTGTCACATTTGATTATAAAAAATATAATAGATACAATATAAACAACAGTGTACACTGTACAACATATGAGGAAAATCCACCAAATCATCATCAGTTTAGTAGTTTGGGTTCGTTTTCTTAAAGTGAGCTAATCGTTTACTATTTATGTATCATCTTTGCTCTTTAAGTGTGACACTAAGTTCCTATTTAGTTTTTAGTTTTTATACTTGAAAACACCTTTAACTGAACTTTAAGTAGATTTGAAGGAAGTTCACTCGCAGTGGACGACACAAAAATTCACGTACTTAGGAAAATATCTGTTTTCAAACGATGACAGTCTGTAGGCTACTCAAGTAAGGCAAGTATACTTTTAAGTATATCTCGATCAACAGACTGAGAGGCGAATATAGTGTAGTAACCCCCTCAGTACCCAGAATGCCGTGCGTCGGTCGTTAATGCAACATGCATGATGGGTAATGGACGTGTACGGCGAGGATCTGATCGGAAGCACATGTCTGAGCGCACGCACTCTCCTCCTGATGGGCTTAGAGCAGAGCCAGAGATTAGAGCGTTTGCAGCACGTCAGTAATCCGTCTGAATCACTCCTGATCTGAGCGCTTGTGACTGCAGACACGCTTCACGCCGCCTCGTCCAGCGTCACGCTGTCCTCATGATCTGACCCAGTGGATCGAGCGCAGCCTGCTGTTCACCCGTGCAGCATCACACTGCTAGAGTCCTCTGGGTGGTTGCCTGGGCGTTGCTATGGTGTTCTGGCTCATCGCTAGGGCGTTCTACGTGGTTTCTGTGTGGTTGTTATGGTATTCTGGGTGGTTGTTAGGGTGTTGTTATGATATTCTGGGTGGTAGCCAGAGCATTGCTATGGAGCTCTGGATGGTTGCCTGGGCGTTGCTATGGTGTTCTGGCTCATTGTTAGGGTGTTCTGGGTGGTTTCTAGATGGTTGCTAGGGTGTTCTGAGTGGTTTCTAGGGTGTTCTGGGTGGTTTCTAAGGTGTTCTGAATGGTTTCTAGAGTTTTTAATTTTAATGAGCTCTTGTTTTATTTTCAGTTTTATGTTCATTTTAGGTAATATTTTTAGTTATTCATTATGTTTTTGTCATTGTATTCATTTTTGTAATATTGCTTATTTAGGTTTAACTGATTATCCATTAATTATTTCAGTTTTAGTTGTATTTTTTAGTTAGTTTTAGTTTTTATTTATTTCGAGGTAATAATTTTAGTACTTCAACTCAAACTCAGTTTGTTGCCAAGGCAACATTACTCTTTTTTTTTTTTCCCAAATAATATTCATATTTTATTTCAGTTTTCAGTTACTGACTGAAGTCTGAATTGACTGTTCTGAATGGTTTCTAGGTGGTTGCTAGGGGTGTTACTAGGGTGTTTTTGATGGTTGCTAGGGGTATCACTAGGGTATTCTGGGTGGTTGCTAGGGCTGTTCTGAATGGTTTCTAGGTGGTTGCTAGGGGTGTTGCTAGGGTGTTTTTGATGGTTGCTAGGGGTATCACTAGGGTATTCTGGGTGGTTGCTAGGGCTGTTCTGAATGGTTTCTAGGTGGTTGCTAGGGGTGTTGCTAGGGTGTTTTTGATGGTTGCTAGGGGTATCACTAGGGTGTTCTGGGTGGTTGCTAGGGCTGTTCTGAATGGTTTCTAGGTGGTTGCTAGGGGTGTTGCTAGGGTGTTTTTGATGGTTGCTAGGGGTATCACTAGGGTGTTCTGGGTGGTTGCTAGGGCTGTTCTGAATGGTTTCTAGGTGGTTGCTAGGGGTGTTGCTAGGGTGTTTTTGATGGTTGCTAGGGGTATCACTAGGGTGTTCTTCATGGTTGCTAGGCGTGTCACTAGGGTGTTTTGGGTGGTTGCCAGGGCTGTTGCTGGTTGCTATAGCGTTTGATGATGTTTGATGTTCTGAATGGTTTCTAGATGGTTGCTAGGTTGCTCTGGGTGGTTACTAGAGGTGTTGCTATGGTATTTTGAGTGTTTGCTTGGACTGTTCTTAATGGATTCTAGGTGGTTGCTAGGATGTTCTGAATAATTTCTAGGTGGTTGCTAGGGTGTTGCCAGGTGATTGCACTGGACCAAGCCCCCATCCGGCCCTCACAGCATGAGCTCTTGTTTTTCATTTAGATGTGTGTGTGTTTTCTCTACTGGTCTTTTCTGCTCTGCCTGATGCTTGACGGCGACGCGTGTGATTTCTGCACCATCATCAAACATAACGCGAGTAATAATGTTAGTAAAGACAGACTCAACATTTACAGCTTGTGTTTGTGACTCAGAATGAGACATCAGATCTCAAATCCTGTGGTGAATCAGTCAGCGGTTTATTCTTCAGAGCCGTTGTATCTCAGCGTTGCATTAGTTTCGGCTGTTTTAGAAGCTCTAGGGTTCGAGACGCTCCAGATTACAGAGCGATCGACCCGCCCGACATCCACAAACGGCAAATGAGGTCGCCAGCGCGCCGTACTCACGCTCTCTCCGCCGGTGAATGAAGACGCATTAATGCAGCCGAACCTGAAGAGCTCAACCACAGCAGCCAGTCAGAGTGACGTGTGATTGACAGCCGACCTGAACTCAGGATCCGCTTCCGTTCTGTTCGACTGATGCTGCTGTGTGTGTCCTTGTGCAGATGCATGATGGGAAGTGCAGACGGCTGGACTCATCTACATGCGCAGCAGACGGTCGAGCGTTAAAGCGGCAGCAGGGAGTGACGTGCGGTTGTAGTTTCTGCCGTATGGAGTCCATCCAGACGTCTCTTCTGCGGTGCGATGTGTGTGTTAGAGCGCGAAAACGCTCTTCTGAGGATCAGAGATGGACGCAGATGGCAGAAATCACAGCTTGTGATTTCATGTTGTCGCCTCGGTTTTGTTCTATTGAGAGATTTAAATGTTGTTTGGCTTCGTTCTGTTTAAGGATTTAGATAATGCTGTGTTAATCTTGAATCAGAATCCCTTCTCTGATGACGAGGGCGGGGCAACCTGTCACTCACATGAGATCCAATCAACTCCCCACAGACA
The DNA here is from genome assembly GCA_037194245.1 of Opsariichthys bidens. Classification (NCBI taxonomy): domain Eukaryota; kingdom Metazoa; phylum Chordata; class Actinopteri; order Cypriniformes; family Xenocyprididae; genus Opsariichthys; species Opsariichthys bidens. Next base: position 16,809,882 of record CM074301.1, on the reverse strand, counting down.
CAATCAAGCCCCGCCCACATTTGTTCTTGTTTGTGAAGCGTTTCACTCTGATGTACGACACAATAGAGAAGAAAAGGCGTGCTACTTCCATTTCATGATGACTTTAATGTTTATTATGAATGAATAATTGCTTCATAAGCGCTAAAAAGACATTCTATATTATGAATGTTATCCAGACGTACTACATCCGCCATGTTGTCATTATCATGTGACCTGCCATCGCGTTCAGAAGTCTGCACACTTCAGAATCTCACCTAGTCATCTGGGTGCTTTTTGCCAACTCTTTTATGAGTACTGTAAATTCAGACGTACTATTGTCACATACTGTTTTTCACCTACTAAAAGGGTTGAGGAGTAACGAAACACAAGTGACTTAGTTTCGTATTTAAAACACAAGATTTGAGTGACTGTGTTTGATTTGAAATGTGTGGTAATCAGATTACAGTTCCATCTGAAAAGTGTTTTAGATTACCAAAGTGATTACTTTGAGTTTTAATGTCATTTAAACAGCGATTGGTGATTCTCTGACTCTGACCGTCTGAAAAAGACCAGTTCAGTTTCATGTTTTCCACTGTTTTCATGTTTATAATTCACTCGACACTGCGACTTTTTCTCACTATTTGTTTTTTTCCCTCTCAATTGTGAGTTTGTGTTTCACAATTCTGACTTCTTTTTCTCAGAATTGTGAGATTTAAACTTGCAATACTATTTTTTTTCCTTACAATTGTGAATTTAGTGTCAGTTTATATCTCATAATTCTGACTTTTCTCAATATTGTGAGTTTATATCTCATAATTCTGACTTTTCTCAATATTGTGAGTTTATATCTCATAATTCTGACTTTTCTCAATATTTTCAGTTTATATCTAATAATTCTGAGGGAAAAAGTCAGAATTGTGAGATAAAACCTTTTTTGTGTTTGTTTCACACTTATTAGTATTCTAAAGTATTTAGATGAAGTGACTAAACTCGAGTAATGTAACGAAATACGTTACAAATGACTTTTTAAAGCATGTATTTTGTAATCTGTAGTGAAACACATTTTAACAGTGACACACCCAGCCCTGGATACTACTTAGGGAAGTATGTGATTTCGAATGCAGCCTTTGACATATATATATATATAATATGTCCTAAGATGTTCCAAACAGGATATAGAATTTTTATTTATTTAGGATGTTTTATAAATAAATAAATAAATATATATATATATATATATATATATATATATATATATATATATATATATATATGATAAATTTTGTTTTAGTGTATTTCGGTATGTGTGTGTGTGTGTGTGATGAATACAGTGACCTATAGATATTAGTGATGAGTCAGCACACTGGTTAACCCTGTGTGTTCCGCTCTGCTCTGAACTCCACCGACACACATCAGACCGACACTAGTGACCGGAGCATCACGACACGGGTGAGTTTACACGCGTTTACTACGGGAAGGAATCAATCTCTAGTGCATGTGGCTAAATAAAGCTGATTTGCGCAGTACGGGAGAGTGTGTGTGTGTGTGTATGTGAGTGTGAGAGTGTGTGTGTGTCTGCAGTCAGTCTGTCGCCGCGCGCACCGGGAAGCAGCAGCAGCATCAGCATCAGCGCCGGTAAATAGCCGTTCATCCCGCTTCAGTCTCGTGCTTGTGTGTGTGTGTGTGTTCGTGTGCAATGAGGATGAAACTACAGCTGCATCATTTATAGTGTGTGTGTGTGTGTCCTTCATCAGCGAGCAGAACTCTTGGAAATAGTTTTATATTTGTTGTGGAATTTCATCATGACACACACGAGGCGCGTGACTGTCATTAAATCCGCGCGCGCGCGCGCGTCGTGTTGTTAATGTGACCGAACGCGATGCAGATTCGTTGTGCATCTGCGGGTTTCGTGGTCACATGATGCGAGTTTATGAACTTCGCTGGAACCGGTTTTCGTTTTTGTGGTTCTGCAATGCGGTGGGTGTGGCCTGCGCGTGCACGCGGACTGCCGACGTGACGTCACTCACGGCCATGATGACGCGATGAGGCCGGCGAAACTCGCCGTGTGTGAAGTGAAAAACACAGAAATGAGGATAACAGTTATTTATGAGAGAAATTCCACTTTTTTTGGGGGGGGGGGGGGGAGACAATTGATTAAGATTCATGTTTTGTGTTCATTTTTTTACATGCATGATGTCAATAATGGCATTAAAACTCAGTATTGATAACTTATACGGTAGACTCGTTATTAGTAATCATATTAGGATATTAGTCATAGCCAGCATGTTACTGTTATTGTTTGAAGTTGTGTTATCACCTGCACAGAAACACTGCAGATGGGATCTGATGCTGATTATGGGATGTGATGTTCATTGTTCATATTCATCAGTTCTGCAGTATGACTTCATGAGGCTCGTATTGTGTCAGGTGTGTGACTGTTTCACTTCAATCTCAGAAAGCCTCGTCTCGTTGATGATGATGATGATGTGATGAAGGGCTGGTGGTGTGTGTCACAGGGTTATATACGCTGTGTGTGAGAGAGGATTCATCAGCTCGAGCAGTGACGCCCCTACTATACCTTCGTTTAGAGACGTCTCGTGAGATCAGACTGAAGAACGGCTTCTATTTCTGACTGTAATTCACTCGGAGAATGAGAGCGCTGCTCTAGATTTGATGATCGCTCTCGTTCTCGGCGGTGTTATCAGACAGGTCTCCCTCCGCTTTGTGTTTAGGAACTTCTCTGACAGCAACAGGCCAACATTTTATATTAGGGTGAATCGTTTCACACCAAAATCAAAAGTCTTGGTTTTCATATGGAAAATGAGTATCCTATTTTAATTTCGTTGATTTTATTTTTCATTTTGTTGTTTATATTCATTTCAATTATATTACTTTGCATTCTAAAAAAAATCTCATTCTCATTACTGTAATCCATCTAGATGTTTTTTTGTACTTTACATTTATAATTGTGATTATTCACAATGCTGATTCACATTGTTTATACCTTAGCAACTCCATAGCAGCCACCTAGTAACACCCTAAAAACCACTCAGAACACCATAGCAACTGCATAGCAACACCTTGGCAACCTCCTTGGAACACCCTACTAAAAACCATGCAGAACACCATAGCAACTGCATAGCAACACCTTGGCAACCTCCTTGGAACACCCTACTAAAAACCATGCAGAACACCATAGCAACTGCATAGCAACACCTTGGCAACCGCCTTGGAACACCCTACTAAAAACCATGCAGAACACCATAGCAACTGCATAGCAACACCTTGGCAACCGCCTTGGAACACCTTACTAAAAACCATGCAGAACACCATAGCAACTGCATAGCAACACCTTGGCAACCACCTTGGAACACCTTACTAAAAACCATGCAGAACACCATAGCAACTGCATAGCAACACCTCGGCAACCACCTTGGAACACCCTACTAAAAACCATGCAGAACACTATAGCAACTGCATAACAACCACCTAGTAACACCCTAAAAATCACTCAGAACCCCATAGCAACACCTCGGCAACCACCTTGGAACACCCTTCTAAAAACCATGCAGAACACTATAGCAACTGCATAACAACCACCTAGTAACACCCTAAAAATCACTCAGAACCCCATAGCAACACCTCGGCAACCACCTTGGAACACCCTACTAAAAACCATGCAGAACACTATAGCAACTGCATAACAACCACCTAGTAACACCCTAAAAATCACTCAGAACCCCATAGCAACACCTCGGCAACCACCTTGGAACACCCTACTAAAAACCATGTAGAATACTGCAGCAACTGAATGGAAACTACCCAGAAACACATTACAATCACTCAGAACACCTCAGCAACAGCATACCAACACCCTAGCAACCATTTAGGAACAAACAAAAATGTACTCAGAACACCTGAGAAACTGCATATCAACACCCTAGAAACCACCTAGTAATCCACAAAAAAAATCAGTCAGAACATCATAGCAACTGCATAGCAACACCGTGGCAACCTCCTAGGAACACAAAAAATGACTCAAACACACCTTAGCAACAGCGCGGGAAAACCCTAATAGTTCTGAAAATAATGAAGTCAGATTCACTTGTTTACTTCTTGATTACCATTACGAGATTCTAAAAGCAGCGATTTTTTTTCTTTGTGTTTATTCTCATTCAAACGACCGCAGATCTGAACAGAATGTGCAGTGGAATTATTATTATTATTATTATTATCATTATTGTTGTTTCTGATCCCATCAGTGAGGTGTTTCTGTGGTTCATCACTCTCAGGTTTGATCTGCCGACTCTAATTGTCTGTCACAATAATAAATAACCTTTTCATTCCGGGCATTATTCTCTGGCTGTGGGCGGGACTACTGGACTCATGAATAATGCATTGAGGGTCATTGAACTGCGTCCAGCAGCTGCTCCTGTGTCAGCGTTGGGTTTATCTGTCGTGTTGTAGATCACAGAGAGGAAGGGACGGTTTCGGTCTCGCCGCTGAGCCGCAGACGTTTTGAGCCGGTGTGATTTTAAGTGGCTGTTAGCTGCGCCCGGCGCTCCTCAGCTGTGCCGGAAGCTCTTAAAAACACACGCCTGCATCGGATCAGCTGATTGGCTGAGAGCCTTCGGCGTGTCCTCTGCAGAGAGACAAAGACACGTCTCAAGGACTAACAGACTAGATTTAAAACACATCCTCTGACCGAAACCAGAGCAAACCATTGTGTGAATCTGAGGGTAATCACTGTAATCTGTGGTACTCTTTGATGGTGTGATTTTATGGTAATAATGCTATAAAAATATTAAATATTGCATTTTTAATGATGAGTTTTGTTGGTTTTATGGTGATGTTTTCCCGAACACGATTAAAAGTTAATAATGAAATCATAAAAATGTAAAATTAAAATAAATAAAGCATTAAAACAGTGAAGATGTGAATGTGTTGTTAAATTAAATCTCAAGCATTTATATAAATATGAAAAAAAAATGCATTGCTCTACATTTATATATCTGTATATACTGTATAAATGTACTATAGGCAGAGGTGTAATGTAACGAAGTAATAATACTTCGTTACCGTACTTGAGTATTTTTTGGGAAAATCTGTACTTACTTGAGTATTTATATTTCTGTCAACTTTTACTTTTACTCCACTACATTTCTTAAATAAAATGTATACTTTTACTCCGATACATTTCCCCAAAGCATTTTCGTTACTTACTACAAAATAAAAAAGGAAGAACACAGACTGTAAGCAAGCATGTGCAAACAAGTGCTCGCACAACCGCGCTTGATTTCATTTTCCGGGTTGTGTTCTGGAGCGGCTGAGGAGAGTGCGGCACGAGAGCGACCTCTAGAGGCGCTCTCTGATAAAACTATCACTGTAAACCTCGTTTGTGTTAACACGTGAAGCGAGACTGCGCGGGGACACTTCAGAAATGGATTTAAAAACAGACAACAAAGCGGTATGTTATACAGTACACTACAATATATGTTTTCGTATCACTAAAGTAATGAGTTTGTTGACTAGACGCTGCATTAGTGTGTTTGCCGTCGAGGCTGAGAGGATGCTGACGTTAGTAGTAACGTTACCTCAATCGGTTCAATGTGACAAAAACACCAACTGTTTAATGTCACGATTGTTACCCTCTATTTGCATTAGTTTATATCCATTTGTTCGATTTTATGCATTCTTTATCCGGCGAAGATGCATATTTAAATTGTATCCTAATCCTGCAGTCGACAGAAACATAAATCAGAAATGTGTTCGATTTCAGTTTTTTTATCGCACTTTAACACATATTTCATCAAGTGTTCTGAAATAGAAGCCAATAACGAGTGAAAGTTTACATATAATATGCCTTTGTGTGTAAATATGGCCGTTTTTAAGCACGATTGTTTGGATTTAGTGAAATGGAAAAACTTATAATAGAGTTCATTTGTGACATTAAAGGTTAATGAAAGCGTTGTTCATTGTTAATTTCAATATTTACATTTTAACATTTTAAAGTTGCCTCTTGCATTAATTATAATGCACTATGAATTAACGTGAATGATCAAGGTATAATTAATGTATTAGTATTTTTTATATTTAAAACTTACAATAAACATTTTGCCATTTTTTAAAATTCAAAGCAAACAAAACAAGAAAGAGTTAAAACAATCTTGCTGCTCAAACTGTGTATAGAACAATTTTTACTAATATTTTCTGCTTCTTTTGTATTTTGCATTTACTTTTACTTTTACTTTAAATACTTAAGTATGTTTAATCTCAAAAAAATACTTTTCATACTTAAGTACAAAAAATATCACTTACTTTAAAACTTTTACTCAAGTAATATTCTAAACAGTGACTTCTACTTCTACCAAAGTCATTTTCTGGTAAGATATCTGTACTTTTACTCAAGTATGGCTTTCAAGTACTTTATACATCACTGACTATAGGTTCTGCCTAAATACTGCAGTAAAACGGTGGTAACACCACTGTCATCAGCAACAGAGAAATCAAGGATTGTGATCCATTTCACACTGAAGATCATTTTATAGGAATTTAATGGTAGTAAAGCTGACTCTATATTAGCTGTGGTATTTTGGCAGAGACTGTGTTTACCACAGTACACTTTTGTAAAGGAGCGTGTCTGAGCGATGACACACGGCAACATCTGAACGAGCGTGACGCTCATCAATTCACAAATGTGCCGTCATGGGTTTGTTTGTTTTGACAGCTGAAAATCACAGAAAGATCTGAGGATCTGCAGAGTCACTTCCAGTGAGATCGGTGACGCTGCTGCTGTGGGAACGGGTCACGTGTAAAAAACAGAGTTGAGATTTGAACTCCGAAGTGCTGTTAACGACGTCATTCATCACTACAACTAGAGCTCATGGTGACGATGTGATCAAATCTCTCACACTACATATTAAACTTCAATATGCAACTCGTTTGTGTAGCTGCAGTAAACTTGCAACCACCCAGAAGCCGCTAGCAACAGACTAAAAATCACTCAGAACACCTTGGCAACTGCAAAGAAACCATCTAGGAACACATTAAAAGCCCACTCAGAACACACACAAATGCATAGCAACATCATAGCAACCATCTAGGAGCACACTAAAAACTTCTCAGAACTCACTTGCAACTGAATGTTTTTTAGCATGTTCCAAGGTGGTTGCTAGGGTGTTGCTATGCCGCTGCAAAGGTGTTCTGAGTGGTTTCTAGGTGTTGCCATGCAGTTGCTTAGGTGCATAGCAACATCCTAGAAACTGCATAGCAACACCCTAGAAACCCCCTAGTAGTACAATAAATATCACTCGGAACAACTTAGTAACTGCTTTAGCAACATTGTAGCAACCCCCCTTGGTACACACTAAAAACCATTCAGAAGATTTTAGCAACTGCACAAC